>JAYMSL010000514.1:0-23698 GCA_036897195.1 Plantago coronopus
TTTTTTTTTTTTTTTTTTTTTTTGATTTTCTTTTATTTCAAAATGGTGGGCCCTTGGTGAACCTAGTGCACCGATAAAGATGGTCTAAGGAGTCTAGATGTAATGGACCCTTATATCTAATTTTCAAACTAACTATCACAATCTCTTATTATTTAAAATGAAAGACATTGAAAGGAATTGTGACACTATTTTCCTAATTTTGATCATCTAATTAATTTTGACTTTCTCTAATCTATTCTCTTATATCCCTCACATTAGTATCTCTTACTATTTAAAATGAAACACATTGAAAGGAGTTAGGACACAATTTTCCTAATTTTGACTATTTAATTAATTTTAATTTTCTCTAATCTCTTCTCTTATATCTCTTAAATTAGTATATCTTATTATTTAAAATGAAACACATTGAAATGAGTTGGGAAACCATTTTCCTAACTTTAACCTTATCTCTTAAATCTCTCATTATCATATCTTATTAGCTATCTAAAAATTACACACATTTGGAGTTTGAACATCAATTTTCTAATTTTTTTACTATCACTTATTTTAGAGTACTACTTATTTTAGATAAGTAGTACTCTAAAATAAAAATACATCAAGGTTGTTATAATATCAAAAGTTGATTTTGATTAATTCTCCTATTTTAACTTTGAAAATAGTTATATAATGTAGTTATTACATCAAAAGATTTGATTATTACAATTTATACAAAAAAATATTTATTGAAAAATCAAAAATAAAATAAAAAATCATATATATATTTAACTACATAAATATTAAAAAACCACGTATACTTCACCATATAAATAAAACGAGAACAGATTATTCGCGTGTCAACAATACTAGTTTTACTTAAAAATCGATCTCTTCATGATTGACCGTAAAATGAAATGAGAAGTTTATAGTGGGACGGAATAATTACTTCCCAATGTTGGAGTTAAACAAGGGGTTAAATAATAATATATTAAATTTGAAGTATACTTAGTCAGCAAGTGTGATTGGCGAAGGATGAGGGCGCGGCATTTGATTTGGGTTCCCTGGGAGGGTGATCTAATTGGCGGACTCCAAGTCCGGATTCCAAACGAACTTAGTCCCCCATCTTAAGTCCGGTAGCCGGTCGGTCCTACACTGTCCAGTCCTCCCAAACTTGACTCTCATTTCCACTTAATTTCGCGTGCATTTCAATACCATTTCATTTCATCTCCATTTCTCTCTCTCTCTCTCTCTCTCTCTCTGAAAAACCTTCCTCCAAAAACTCCAGTTTCAACCAAAACTGCTCTTTTCCTCTCTCTCTCACTCTCTCCTCACACCCAAATCCACCTCCTTCCTCTCCCTCTATCTATCTTTGACATGTGATGTCTGTCCGATGAAGTCTTCCTGCTCAGATTCTTTCCTCATTCCTTTTCTTTTCCTCCATCGATGATGATGGGTTGATTGATTCAGTTAACTCTTCTTAACCTTACTGATTGCTTCATTCTCTTCCAGATCTTCTCTTTTTCATTCATCGGTTAGTTCTCTCTCCTCTCCCTCTCACTTTTTCCTTTTCTTTATTTACCATCGTTGACTTAGCTTCATCACCGATCTGATTCAGATTTTCTCTTCAGTTTCTGAATTAGAGATACCTTTGCTCAACGTACTAGATAGATCTTTTATTTTCGTAAAAAGATTTTTCATTTTGGTTTGTCTAGGGTTGATTGCTACTCCTTGATTTGCTACTACTTTTGATGAAGTGAATGTGTTTGTTACTGCTTTATTGACTGATTTGTCAATAGGACTTTGTGCAAGATAGGATTTTTTTGGTTAAATTGGTGGTTTCTTCTTTGTATTGGCTGAATCGGAACGAAAAATCTGCAATATACTATTTTTAGGTGTGTATTCTGTTTTGTTTGTCAACTCTTCTTTTACCAATTTGTTATGGATTGTTATTATATGATTGTTTTACCCATTTGCTTTATTGTTTGGAGATGTTGATGTAGCCCATCCGTCTTAAAATTATTGCTTGTTCATTTGCAGTTGAGTTGTGCTGTACTATTATACCAACATGAAGGGCCTTGGTATATTGTCTGTGGATACTGAGGATTCTTTTTCGAGTTTGCTTGAACTCGCTGCCAATAATGATCTTGAAGCTTTTAAGAGGTCAATTGAGCTTGATTTGTCTGGAGTTGATGAAGCTGGGCTTTGGTATGTCCGTACTAAAGGTTCGAAGCAGATCATCCAGGAAGAGAGGACGCCGTTGATGGTGGCTGCTACTTATGGCAGCGTTGATGTTCTGAAGTTGATTGTAGCTTTGCCTGAAGTTGACTTGAATAAGTGTTGTGGGAATGATAAGTGGACTGCTCTCCACTGTGCTGCTTTTGGAGGCTCCGTGAACTCTTTTGATGTCATCAAACTGTTGTTATCAGCCGGAGCAGATCCGAATGTTGAGGATACTAATGGACGGCGCCCGGTGGATGTGATTGTAGCTCCTCCCAAACTTCCTGGTGCCAGATCTGCTCTAGAGGATTTGCTTATGAACAATACTTCTGATGGATCGGTTGGGGAGTGCAATTTGGCAGTTTCTGTAACTTGTTCTAGTGCATCTTCACCCATGTTATCGTCACTTCCTGGAAGTAGGTCTCCGTCTTCGCCATCTGATTCAGTTTCTTCGCCTACAACCCAAAAGTTCAGTGATGGGCTTACTAATAACTCTATGTCGGAGAAGAAGCAATATCCTGTTGATCCATCACTTCCCGACATTAGAAACAGCATCTATGCTACCGATGAGTTTCGTATGTTCTCGTTCAAGATACGACCATGTTCAAGGGCCTACTCGCATGATTGGACTGAGTGTCCATTTGTCCACCCTGGTGAAAATGCACGAAGGAGGGATCCGCGAAAGTTCCATTACAGCTGTGTACCTTGCCCTGAGTTCAGGAAGGGTACATGTAGGCGAGGTGACATGTGTGAGTATGCACATGGTGTATTTGAGTGTTGGCTCCACCCAGCCCAGTACCGAACAAGGCTCTGCAAAGATGGTACGAGTTGCGCCAGACAAGTTTGCTTTTTTGCCCATACCCAGGAGGAGCTTCGTCCGTTGTATGTTTCGACTGGATCTGGTGTTCCTTCTCCAAGATCAGCTGCAGCATCCACTACTTTCATGGACATGGCTACCGCCCTAAGCTTTCTCCCTGGTTCACCCACTTCTCACAATGTTATGTCACCTTCAGCATTCAATCAAGCCATGTCCCCTACAGCTAATGGAATGTCTCATTCATCTTCTGGGTGGCCTCAGGTGAATGTCCCAACACTTCACCTTCCCGGTAGCAATTTACAGTCGAGTCGTCTGAGGTCTTCCCTCAGTGCTCGTGACATTCCCCCCGAGGAACTAAATCACTTGCAGGACTTCGATGCACAGCGTTATGTCCTGAATGACATGTCTCATTTTTCACAGGCAAGCCCTAATGGTGCGATGCTGGGCCGTTCTGGTCGGTCCAAGCCTACTCTAACTCCTTCAAATCTTGAAGAGCTTTTTTCTTCTGAGCTTGCATCATCCCCTAGATTTTCCGATAACCCTGCGGCGTCTGGTGTTTTTTCTCCTACACACAAGTCAACGGTTTTTAATCAGTTTCAGCAGCAACAGAACATCTTGTCACCCATTACTACTAATAAGGTCTTTTCTCCTCGAAACATCGAGCACCCTTTACTGCAGGCTTCGATTGGTGTCTCATCTCCAAGAATGTCACCAAGAAGCATGGACCCTGGGTCACCGATGAGTGCTCGGCACTTATCTGGATATGCTCAGCGCGAGAATCAGCCACAGCAGCAGCAGATGCTTGGGTTTAGCCCTCGCGACATGGGACCCAACCGAGGTCCGGTGGTTGGGCCTATGACCAACGGCTGGTCAAAATGGGGATCGCCTAGTGGGAAAGCTGATTGGTCAGTAAATGGAGATGATCAAAGCTGTTTGAAGAGATCTTCGTATGAAAAGAATAATAACAGCAACGACGGAGATGAACCTGACTTGTCGTGGGTGCGGGAGATTGTCAAAGAATCACCACCTGAGATGATGGAAAAGCCAGCAGCTGGCGCTTCTGGTGCAGCTGCCTCATCCGGTGAGTGTTTGAAGCCAAATTCTTCGCAGACTACTGACTCGATTGATCATTCAGTTTTAGGTGCTTGGCTCGAGCAGATGCAACTTGATCAGCTTGTAGTCTAGCAAAATTGAAACCATGAATCTGTCTTACTTTTAGACAAGACTTTTAGGAAAGGCATAAAAGTTTTTGAGCTCTTATTTTGGAAGGTTGAAGAAGCCAACAAAGGTAAGAAGCAGCAATGCTGGGAGTTTGGTTATTTTGTGGGTACAACAAGAACTTACTCTATTTTTTTTGTTTCTTCTGAAACTGTATTCAGCTAATCAACTTCAATCATTCTATTGATTATTATTATTATTATTACTATTACTACATGATTTTTCCATTATTTATATCATCGGTGCTGGACTGGGAAAAGCCCAGTAAAGTTTAATTTGGGCAATTTTCTCCCTTGTAATATGATGATAATATTGTGATTATCACTTGCATGTATTCTCTATGCTCAATTGCATTCAACTAATATATACTATATATTTTGTTCCTTCAAATTTAATTGCTTGCTGTTTTTCTCTGAGTCTCTGTCTTATTTGCTTGGATTGATTATATCTTTTCTGGAGTCTAAATCATTTTTCTAACATTATCAACTGGAATATTATTTTTGTGGGAAAATAATTACTTTGAATGAATGTACATTGAGAAATTAACTGACTATTTGATACTCAATCAGCTAACTTAACTTGAGTTATCGAAATTACTTATTTTGATACTCGTTTAGGTGAGTATTGTAGACTAACATGCTCGAAAATAATTGATACTATTAACTTTGAAACTGAAATTGAAAAATTTGAAAGTGAGTGAAAATCCTTCACCAGCTGAAAATTTACTGCAGATGTGTGTTAAGGTCATTACTGAGTTCCTCTTGAACTGAGTGCTAAACACTCAGTACAATAAATTTTGTATTTTGTACAAACATTTAAAACTTCATGTTATTGTTTTACGCTGTTCTACCCATCGATCAGTTTACTAAGTGCGTTGTCGATTTGCAGTTGCTCATAAGCTTAGTAGTGTGTTGCGCATGCACGAATTCATTCTGAATCCTATCAGTAATTCGAATACATCAAGTTATTGTTTTACGATGTTCAGATCACCCATCACTCGTGTTATTCACGTTCTGTTTTGTAGACGTGCTAGTCGAGTGGTCGTCCCTCATGCATTAAGTTATTTGTGCAACAAGTATAGTATCTCCTACTGCAATTACATATTCGAATATAGTATATGTAGAGAACTACAATCAGATACAAAATGATAATGTTCAAAATACTTAGTCCTAAGTGGATTTATTATATCAGAACATGCCAGTTCTACTACGTTCATACAATCGGTGTTGAGTATTCGCCTTTAAGAAAACGCCATGGTCCCGTTCCTGTTCCCATTCTGCAAGTTCAGATATCGCAAACGTTAGGTTGTATGCGACGAATTCAGTTAGTATAACCTGCTGTAGTGAGATCTTCAAGACTTCAACAAATAAAAAAAAATATATAGCGCGAATAAGGGACGACAGATGACAAATTTACCTCCAGATGCCAGCAAATGTTCTGAAGAACATGTACATTGTTAAAGCTAGCCAGATCCCAACAAATCCATTACTTCTTGACAAAACAAACAGGAAGCCAATGCTTGACACGGACACAAAAACCTGAAATTATATGAAAATAAATGCCATGTTCAAAGATTTTGATTCGGAAAAAATGCGAAAGACTACTTAATGTGCCATTAAGTGCAAAGATTTTGATTCGAAATTACCATGGAGTATGCAGAGTATGCGAAATCTGAAGCTCCGAAGTTAACACCATCAAACACAAATGCTAGTGAATTTATAGGCTGTGTACCTGCAACAAACTGATGAAAATAATGCGTTAAATGATGTAACCAAGCAAGACTATAGTTCAACTGATCATGAGTTAACTGGAGAAACATTATTAATTGATCGTCGAATTCCAATTCACTTAAAAAGAAAATTGGAGTACCGGGATGCCTATGGTGATCATGTGAATTACAGCTTTTTCTTTAGAGAATATTCCTGATCCAAATTGAAGGCCAAGTCCTACAACAAGAGCAAGGCCTAATCCTAGTACAAAACCCATCTGCAAAATGAAAATTATCCGCATTAATACTACATTCATGGTCTAGATAACCCCGCTGTGTTAATTTTACTAAGCGAGAATAAGATATGCTAAAGCTATACATACCTGAAGTACACGGGCTGCAACAGCTTTAGCTTTCTGGTAATCCTTCTCAGCAAATGCGCAAGCAAGTATTGCCTAAACAAAATACGTTCGCTCCATCAAAGTTTTAACTAGTGACAGAATTCATCAAATAAATGTTGCGGAAATGTATAACATAACTAACTAACCTGTCCAGAAACAGCTAAACCATCTGCAAGTAGTGAAGAAGTCATCCAAACCTGCAAACACACTTGAAAAGCTGCCATTTGCGTTGTGCCGAGCCTTGCAGCCAATGAGGCAGCTAGTGTGACACAGATAGTAGCAGCTATAACTCTTGCTAGTAAAAGACCGCCTGTTTATGTATGCAGATTACACAAAAGCAAATCAGACAATATAACTATATTTTTCTTTTATTTCTCAAGTTAAAGATGATACGAAATATGTTTTGAAAGCTAAGCGTAAGAGTACTTGCCATTCTTGAGAAATTTGCCTAACTTTAGATCTTTGACACTAGGAGGTAGTAAATCGACTTCTTTCATTAATATGACCAGGAGGATCAAGGAGATTACGTACCTAATTTAAGAGAAACATAATGTGCGTATGAGTAATAATTCTGAAAGATGAAAGCACATCAACATGGAAAGTTTCAATCTACACCTAATTAAAATTCCACAATCAGGTGCTTTATCTGGTTGTACGCGTGTACTCTGTACGGTCGTACAGGTTCCAGTGTACAATACATTAAAGCACCTGAGGATACTATCCTTAATGTAAGGATCTATGTTCCCCATCAAGATTATAGATGTGTAAAGCAGAGTAAACGTACTGTGATAGTACATGAGCAATAGCTGCACCGCTCACACCAAGTCGACAGGCAAATATGAAAATTGGGTCCAATATGATATTTAGTAAATCTCCTGCAACTGTAACCAGAGAGAAGAAAAAAAACAACTCCAGTAAGATTGAATACTGAACATCAAATATGAATATGAAATAACATGTAAGAAATTGTAACAGAATTGCTTACCAGTGGCATAAAGTGGTGTTTTCGTATCCTTGAACCCGCGAAAGATACCTTGCATAGCTAAAGACAGAAGAACTGCTGGAGCCCCCAGTGACCTTATGGTTAGATACTTCAGTGCTGGGGAAAGCATCGGAGATCCCTATACGATTCATCAGTTGTACACTTGAGTATATATAGGTTATGGGCCATGACATTGTGACAATCAAATGAATACATCATAAATGATTCTTGAGTTGACCAGATTAATCATAATAAGTAAAGTTTACATTGTCTACATCATGCAAGTGAACACGACTACTTACAGATTTAACGCCCATGATATGCAAGAACGGTTTGGCAAGAAATATGAGGAATATGGCTTGAAGTAGTCCAAGTACACCCCCCAGAGCCAGTGCAGTAGATGCTGAAGGTATATTCCGTCGTCCATTTTTTGTTTTTGCGCTATTTGGCTTGATGTCGGGAGCATCAACAGATTTGCAAGATGTAGTTTTAAATTCTGACAAAAAAATAAATGAAGCAAAAAATAGTGTGAGAAGCTATATCTTGGCGATCGAGTTCAGATAAATAAATGGATACCTTCTTCTTCATTGGTGTCTTGCTGACCTTCCTGGTGAACTTCTAGTTGCTCGCGATCATTCACGTTTGCCTCGTCTGTTTCTGTTGGTACGTTTTCTAACTTATCAACAGTTGAATCAGTTTGCAGTACAACTGACTTCATCACTTTCTCCTCATGCGTTTCTGTTGGTACATTTTCCAAATTATCAGCCGTTGAACCAATTTGCGATACACCTGACTTAATCACGGTTGCCTCATGGGTTTCTGTTGATGCATTTTCTAACTTGTCAACAACTGGATCATTCTGCAGTACAACTGACTTAAGCTCCATATTCTTGTTTGATTCCTTCTCTTGTTCCTTCTTGTTTCGTTCATTATTGATCCTATTTACAGTGTCTTCCTCAGCAACAAATGAGGTTGTGACGCTAACTAGGGGGAATATGGTAACTTTCGAGGCTTGATTGAAAATAGCTATCGCAATTCCCACAGCTGCAATCTCTACTGAACCTGTAGAAAAGGTAAAAAGTTTCCTAAGTAATTATTTGAAGCGAGTTCGTAAGAGAGTACTGGATGAGCTCTAAGGATGATTAGTATACCTAAATGACCAATAAAAGCTGTGTCAATCAAAGATGCGATAGGATCAGCAGCCATTGCCAATGCAGCTGGCAATGCGATTCTCAGTATTTCCATCCCAACTTCATCCCTTTTGAATACAGACCTATATCCAATAGCATGCGAATAAGAAATATGCATTAAATAGTTAATAACTCAACATTTATTCTTCGCAAATGGACTATTTTTTCGCTATTTCTTGTTGATGGCATGAAAGTGACAAGTTGTAATTAATAAGAAACATTACCTAATGTCATTGAGGAAGACAAAGATGGGATGCTTTGGCCTTCCGTCTTGTGTGCTAAGCATATCATTATTCTCTGCCATAATGATCTAATCACAATAATCTTATAAGATTGTAGATACTTGAAGCTGTAGGGGTGTACTCCTTTCTCTGTTACATATAAAGCAAGTGTTACATGCCATCATTTTCCTCAAATTAAATGGAATGGATTCATCATGATAACACGAGAGACAACTAACCTGATGGAGAGTCTGTCTTAGCTAATAATGATCACTTGTTCGGCTTATCTGCATTCATATAAAAGAGGTGTAGTTAGCGCGTTGCAACTAATACATTCTTAATATGCGCAATATGTGGAGCAACTCCAGGATCACTGATGCCGAAGTATATATGCATGAAACTTCCCAATTTTCTCATCATATAAACCTTCACTACTAGTAACTGAAATGTGCATATTATATATAACTATCAACCAAATGTGTCAAATTTTAAAAAAGTGACATATATTGATGGCTAACTCGGACAACAGAGATCATATCCTTAATGTATACTGTCCATATCAGCTTTAACCTACGATCGATTATATGTTATTACCCCCTGGTTAATGCTAAAAAAATAAACAAACGAAATTAAACTCACACACTTAGGCTAGTATAGACATATTGCTGTTAATTTTCAACAGTTTCGACATTTAGCAATTTTGCGACCGAAGAACTTTTAATAGTTCTGTCACACCAATAGTGAAGCTTAAAACTGATTTTGCATTGTGGAGCACAATAAATCTAGCCATGGTTTAAACTCCGTTTATTTTTTTGAACTGTTTTCATTTCTATGATAACACCAGTTATGGATGCAGAAGTTAATACTATACTAACACTAGTGTGTATTTACTATTAAATGTAATGAAATGAGATAACAGAGTGGTACTCTTAGTTTGAGCTCTAAGCACAGAGAGTGTTTAGGCAATATAGGTTACCTAAGTACACGTACAAGTACAACACACAGTCGTACGTACCATTGTACAAAGTTTAAGCAGGTTCAGAAGTTGTTTGAGATCAAAGGTGGAGATTCGTGTAGGTAAACGTAGCAGATGAATTTTCCTCAGTTGGGATCTGCCCTGAATGAGTTGTAAAGCAAGTAAAGTTAACCTAACAAAAACTCAATTCAATGCCACCTTATGACATGTTAAGTATAGTTTATTGAAACGAGGTTGAGACAAAAGAAAGAAACTGAATGGAAGAGGGAGACTTGTACTGTCCATGTGTGACCAGATTTTTCTTCGGTGCAAAGATTCTTGCCTGTGACTTCCCCAGTTAAATTTCACCAAGTTGTTAAACAAATCACTCATGTTTGTTCTTTGCTGCCCAGATTTAAGGTTCGCAACAAAACGTGTTCTCTAAGCATTTCATTAATTTACGCTCATCCGCCTTTTCCTTGTCTTTTGTCACAAATGTCACTATCTAGGAACATTTTTGAAGTTGACGGATTTACACAACATAACTATGGTGTGGTGGTGACATGCTATTTTATTCGATGATCATAACGGATACCTAATAAATCACATTATATGAGTTACACCAAATACGTAAACTTAACAGCGCAAAAGAAATACATACTTGATCGTATGATATTTCTTTACATTGAAGAAAAGAGGTAATTTGCTTAGTAGAGTTCAAAAGTTCACAAGATCGGGAAGAGCGCAAAACCTCAATGGAACATGATGAGCATCTAAGGAAAGTATTAAAGTTCTTGAAAGTTTCAAAGTGTGGAGTAAGCCCATGAAAGATAACATGTACTGCATCTCTTATAAAACAACATCACCTGAATTTGATCACTACTTTCTTGGTCCAGATAATTAATGACACTCTTTTCATAAAGATATAATATATCTACACTTTTTTCAATTTGTTGATTTGATTGCTTTATATAGTATATCTATACTTAATACACTTACTTAAAAGATAAATGTAATGTCAAAATCGTATTAATCAAATCATATCAATATAAGTATCCGACTTACAACATAATAGTGTCTTTAACTATATATAAAAACGGTCGCATTTCGGACAGAAGTCCATATCAATGGATTATAAATCAGCTTTCAGCCAGGGGCATAATGAACGTTTTACATCTACAATCGAGGGACAGTGTTTGCAACCCAGGGTCGAAGAAACCCACCCTGACCCTCCTCCCATAGGCCCAAGATTACATATAATTTGTTAATCTTTCAAGGCGGGAAGGCCTCATTAATGTTTGTTGGATTGGCCTGCTGAGGACTGGGTGTTTAATAAC
The DNA here is from genome assembly GCA_036897195.1 of Plantago coronopus. NCBI lineage: Eukaryota > Viridiplantae > Streptophyta > Magnoliopsida > Lamiales > Plantaginaceae > Plantago > Plantago coronopus. Next base: position 11,023 of record JAYMSL010000514.1, read on the forward strand.
ATAGATTAAAAATATCAGCCCAAAGATATCAGAGATAACTCTCATAGTTTCCTGATCTTTTTGAAAAGATTGTAAGGAACCTATTGTAAAATTTAAAAACATTTTTCGAATTGCGTTTTCATTTAAATTCGACAAGAACAAAAAAAATAAAAATAAAAAGACGATTTTATACATTTCTTGGTGTTTCAGTTAGATTTGAAGTTGTATTAAAAAACAAAAAAGTTAGATTTCAAGTTAAGGATTGTTGCATGAAATTTACGTGTGATTATTAATTCAATGATTAATTAAATATAACGTACAACAACTGAACTTGGCCAAACTCATTAGGAAAAGGAAACTGTATAAAATAATAAAGTTTGAGAAAAAGGCTCTCATTAGTACTTTTTCTTTGTCTTGTTCGAACTTTATAGACAACTACATAACTAAATAAGGATATTATTTTTATTAAAAAATATTAATAGTGCGGGTAAAAAGTTTACACTTCTATTTATATTTATTTCACTCTCACTATAACATGAAATATATTAACATATTTATTGATAATTACACAATTACCACTAAACGTAATAAAAACATAATAACTTCTCATATCCCACACCAATATATATAATACCTAAAACCAACAGACTTACTCTCTTAAGCTTGTCTCCAAAACCAAATTGTAAAACCTTATTAAGGGAGTGGGGAAGTACTTGTTACTTGTTAGTGGGTTAAAAATGTGGTAAGATAGATTACTTTACAAATGAAAGTAAAATATACAAAAACAGAAATATAAAACTATAGCTAGATATCCGAAATGATAAAATGGGGAATTTCTTGCGATACGATGTTGGAATTAGAAAGTAAGGGGAATTTCTTGCGATACGACGTTGGAACTAGAAGTAATGGGAAATTTCTTGCAATACGACGATTGAACTAGAAAATACTAACTTATCAATTCGACGAGTTTATATTTGAAATAAATTCGTAAAGTGAACGATTAGCTTTCATGAAATCAAATGAAATGTTGGTAATGGAAGGCAGAATGTACATTGTTGGAAACATAAAGCTTTTCATAATGGGAAAAGGAGAAGCATTAGTGTAGTTAGCTTACATGTGTGGAATTCTTACCTATTTTGCTGTTTTGGACATTAGTGTAGATTTCTTCCAGTTCTACACTCAAAATGAATGTATCCTCCTCATCACCCACCGCCTACACTCAAAGTTAGTCCTCATTTCACCCCAGCTAACAAAGTAATGCAAATCACTACTATTCACCTACATTTTAAGCTCACGAGTGATAAGGTTGGTTCAGTGATAAAAGTGCTGAAGTAGAACATGAAAGGTTGGGGTTTGAATCCTGACGGAAGCATTTCAAAAAAGAACCTACATTCTAAGCTATATCTAAATCTTAAAGTGTTCATAGAACTACTCAGAGAGCAAGATTATAGATTTCGTCAGACAAATTTTACAAGAGACATACTATATCTACACGAAAGATGTGACACAAATTTATCACATAAACAGGTAAACAAAGGTAAAAAGTAAGAGTTAAGAAACGTAAAATTGACATACCTGCTGTTGAGGTGTTGATATATAGGTGAAGTGGAGCTGAGTAAATTTTGCGGTGCTGTGTTTGATAGTTGTGGAGCTGGTTGGTTTCTGTATTGTTGGAAGATGATGAGAATATGGGATCTCCTACAGAGGACACGCAGTAAAGTGTATTGGTACGTGCGTTCTTGTGACTGAGAGATCGAGAGAGATACTGACACTTAGACTGAAACAGACAAACAAACTAATTCTCCAATAATATTATAACTCAGTGTGCTAACTCTCATATTTATAGCCTCTTAGATGCCATACCTTTTTTATTTTCTAATATGTTCAAGATTAGGAGGAAGTAAAATATAACCATCTTGTTTTTACTTTTTGGCTTTGTTTTATGATGATGATCATGATGATGATGATGAGGCCCATGTTGACATAATGTTGTTATGAGGATCCAGTGTTTTCCAATACTTTTAAAAACATTGTGAATATTACAAAAATGTTACGTGAGAACTCTGTAACGTTTGTTTTATTTGTTACTTAAATGAAACCAGTTATATGTTTGGAGATTTTAAGACATGTTCTTTCTTATGCAACTTGAAGAAGTTGTTTGGTTCAGTTGAAAAAAGAGGGGTATATGCTAATATATTCACTGAATAATAAATAAATTAAGGAAATGTGAAGGATTTGCAATAACAAGTATTATGTCAAATATTCCTATCTCAAATAAATGGGAATATGACATAGAATATTCTCTAGTATAATGGTTAATACTAACACATATTTTATGAATAATTTTCATATATTTATGGAAAAAAATTCGTATATTAATTCTAATTAATTTTCATTATTATATTAGGAAATCTAGGCGTTGAAAATTAACGACCAAAAGGTTCGTATAAGCTCTTATGAGGAGTATGCGCGGTAATATGGAATCTTAATGTTCTATGATTTTCAAGTCCGACTTTGTTAGATTATAGTTACGTCTAGTAACGTAACGAATGACACTGCAGTGTTATATATGCACGTGTCTCATGTAATCAGATTTGTGCGAATGTAAAATCGCAATACAAAGGTTGCATGTGAGAGTGACTCAAATGTTAGTTAATAACATGAACTCCAAGTATCCGACTTTGGTAGTTTCAACTTCAAGTTTCTCCCACTACAAGAAAAACACAAAATAGAGAGCAACAAATAATTCTATTTGTCGCAAATCCTTTAACCACAAAAAAACAAACACAAAGGTAAATTAAATTTAGTAACGAATGAGCTTATTCATTGTTTGTATTCATTAAAAATTAAAAATTAATAAAAGGAAATGAGATCATCTGTCACTAAGTTCAATTATATCGGGCGATTGAGTTGCAGAAACCGCCATTTTTGCTTCTACTTCTCCTTCTCCTTCTTTATTCTTTACATCTTCCAAACCCTATCCAAATATCAACAATTTTGATCAATTAATACATCGTTGTGAAACTCATTGGACAAACTACTCGGGTGTACATTCAATTAGGCAATTAATCGGTTCATATTCCCGCGTACAAATGTTAACCTAACTTTGATTATTCAATTTTTTTTGTCAAATTTGTTAGTTATTAGCTTGTAGTATTGTATTGTATATATGTAAGCTATATTAGGTAGTGGGTTATGTTTTAATTTGATAATTAACGGGCTGAATTAGGCATAATTAAACTAATTTGATTCATGTAATTTATGTTGCCGTAGTTTCATTTTAATTTGAAATTAGAGATTATGTTGAATACTGGAGTATGGGATCAAGTTAGTATGATTTACTTCCTCCGTCCTGCTTGAAGCTTTCCATTTGGCTTTGCAGTCAACAAATAAAGGATTAAGTAGTTTTGAATAAAATATTGATAATTGGTTTGAAAAATAGATGTATTTATTGATAGTGGGTATGAAAAGTTAGTGAGTAAATTACTTTTGAATATTTTAATTGATAAAGATGGAAGTTGAATGTCCAAAAATAGAAACGGAAAGCTTCAAATGAGACACCAAAAAAAAAAAAAATGAGACACCAAAAATCGCAAAACCGGAAGATTCGGGCGGGACGGAGGAATTAGTATTTAGCTAAAAAATGATATGTTAAACATTTACGAGTTGTAATATAGGAGTACATAATATTATTTAGGGATTTTTTTTTAATATTAGGATAGCATTTAACTTAATTAGAAATGTAATACAATTAAAAATATATATAAACCTAACTTTGATTATTCAGGAGCATTCCAAAACGTAGGAAAACAAAGGAAAAGGAGTTTAATAGTCAAACAATCGTTGAAACTGATGATACATAATATGCTTTGCGGGGGATCCAGAAACTACGGTGGAGATTGATGTTGAGGAGCCAGCGAATAAGGAAGCTCAAGAGTTATATATAGCATGTTGGAGTCGTCGAAAAAGCCTGTTTTTAAGGGAAGCACGATCACCAAGTTTTCTTCATTTGTTAGGTCGATGAGTTGCAAGACCGAGGGTGGCCTATCTTAACAAAACTTCAATAGTTGGTTAGAACTGTTCAAGGAGGTGAACGTAAGTACTCATTCTGGACTATCAAATCAGAACTTCAATAGTTAACCCGTTCAGAAGTAAATGGAAGTACTCATGCTAGCCCGTGATGTGTAATCCGTACAACCTTCCCCAAGTGGTTGCATGAATGAACCGTTCATGTAGTTGAGTGTGTTGGTTCCTGGGCCACATGATTCAGGACAGAAGCTTGATGTCTTGTTGTAGCCCCTAACCAAGGAGCTTATTGAGCTTTGAGAAAAGGGTATACCTTCGTATGATGTTTCGAGCAAGAAGAACTTCGCATTGAGAGCAACACGTATGTGGAATGTGAGTGATTACTTTCTCCATAACTTTTGGGAGGAAAATCGCCAGGTTTCATCCTTGCCTACAGTGTTTGGAGGTCATAGATTGTATAAGACCTGAGAAGAGCGGGAGGAAATCATGATTTGATTGTCATCATAGGTTTCTACTAGAAGGCCACCTGTTCAGGGAGACCAAGGATCACTTCCTTATAAACAAAGTAGAGGACAAGGCCCCCCCCCCTCCCGCGGTGCATAGATCTAACTGGTGATGAAATACTTGAGATTATTGAACAATTGGGTCTTATGAAGGTGAACGAGTTTGGCTGGCAGAAGCATAATATGAGAATAAGCTCAAAGTGTGGATAGAAGAAGAGAAGCATCTTCTAGGACTTGCCTAACTGGACCATCCTACGTATATGTTACATGTTGGATTTCATGCATATTGAGATGAACGTGTTTGAGAACTGCTTCAACACCATTTGCATCATTCCCTTGAAGACAAAGGATCGATACTGTGATGTCTAGAGGAGAATTGGGAATGTATTGTAAAAGGCCAGAGTTGTCTAAAATGAATGTTGAGGTATATGTGATGACACCGTTTTACGACATGTCATCTAGTCTTCCTTTTGTTATATTTTCATCACGTGTTTAGTTAATTTGTTAGAACTCGTGGCGTTTTACGTTCTTGTTTGTGTTTCAGACGAATTCATGTTTCTCGTTATTTTTGGAACCAAGTTACACATTTCTTTGAATTCTTAGATATGTATAATGTGATGGTTTTATATATATCCAGAAGGGAAATTGAATGACGAAGACGAGGAAGAAAACAAGAGCCAATTTGGAGTTCGAACGAAGATTCTAGAGCGAGGGTGAAAACTATCGTGGAGCAGTCTTGGTATTTTGGCCATCACTTTTTGATACGTAGTCCAAATGACCCAAACTCAACTACCACGGATAGCTAACTCGAAGACTTACAACTTTCGTGAATGAACCTTAGCTAAATTCGGAAATTTTCAAAGTCCAAAGTTACTGCCTGAGCGGAAGGGCGCATGCGGCCGCCTGCTCAAATTTGGTGCCCAACCGACTTTCTTGCCTATATATAGGCGATTTACGTGCTTATTTTCATAAGTTTTCATTCTACGACATTCAAAGAGTATAAAGGTGACCTTAAGACTATGTCCAATTGCCCTCTTTGTGTTTTGCTATTCTTTGCGTTGTGATTTCAGATTCGAGAATTATCTCAGTAGCAATTTACAGTTTGGTTCAATCTGCTTCATTGGTAACTCGTATCAACCCTAGTTTATTGATTCTGTATTCGTATATTCTATTGTTTGCTTGTTTATACTTTCTTTCATCATGCATTATATGTGCATGACAATGTTGAGTAGTAGCTAAATTAGTAGTGGATGGTGATAGAGATGATATGTTATGAACCCTAGCCTTTGCGTATATTAATAATTTGAATATTTAGTTTCTTACTTATGCATTATCTATGGTGTTTGATTATCATGATTCATAGCGGTTGTTTCTTAGAAAATATTCTAAGAATTATCCGTGCTTATGGCCTGTAGACCTGTATGCCTGGTGCATCCTTGATCTGAGTTGTTGGTGCATTAATTAATATATATTCTAATAGATTAATCCAATGCACGTTTATGATGTGTTTCTAGTAGAATTGACGACTCTATAATAGATGCTACAGTTGTGTATTCTTGCACTAAACACAGGGATTATCCATTCAATCATCCTATCGCATGCTAGGCCTAGTAATATTAATTCGCTTTCACCTCCATGTTTCTCCTCTTGAATTTAATCCTAATCGCATCCGCTTTAGTCTAGTTATTCGCATGCTGTTAGTCTTAGTAGTATTTAAACTCAAACCGCTTGTTCTATTGAAAAACCAAACTCTTTGCTTGCTTTCCAGTTAGATAAGTTGTCGATTAACATGAGTAGATTCAAATTCAGCTTAATTAATTCCTTAAAGACCGACACTCGGGATCAACTTGCTACTACACTTTCTTTAGTGTTGAAGCTTATTGATCTTGGCTTAAACAAATTTATTTGACGGACAAAACGATGTTCATAAAATTGGTGCCGCTGCCGGAGAATTAATTCATTTAGTTGTTTTTGCTTTAGTTAGTTTGCAAGTTTTAGTTTAGTTTTAATTTTAGTTTTAGTTTAAGCTAACAGGTACTTCTCGTGGCTTAGTTCTGGTGTTGTGATTCTTAGACAACAGGAAAATGGCGACAATGGGGTCTCACGACAAGGTGACCGTGGGAACTCATCGTCAAGCATTGGTTCTGTTAATGCAGGAAATCTGGTGCGCGGAGAGTTGTTCAGAATGGTGTAGAAACTCTGTTCACAACTCTCTCAGCCGACAACACTGCATTACTTATGGTTATTGATTTGACCTTTTCTAATCACCTAACTAGTTCCACAGTTGTGTGATTTGTGAAGATTGGCAGGAATCTACCTAATTGGAGACATAATGGTTTGAAGAAAGAGAGAAGATCTTTCAAGCAAGGACAACACCTTCTATATAAGGAAAAGAATCTTTGAAGAATGGAGATTTTCCAACGCACGCCCTTAGTCTTGGTAGTATTTAAACTCAAACCGCTTGTGCTATCGAAAAACCAAACTCTTTACTTGCTTTCCAGTTAGATAAGTTGTCGATTTTTTTTTGAAACATAAATTTTTTCAGTAATTAAAACGGAGCATAAGAGATGCCCTGGAACAATTACAGATACAATAACTCAAACAGCTTGTGTTATTGAAAAACCAAACTCTTTACTTGCTTTCCTGTTAGATAAGTTGTCGATTTTTTTTCTTCTCTAAAACGGCAAAATTTTTCAGTTACTAAAACGGAGCATAAGAGATGTCCTGGAGCAATTACAAATAAGTTGTCGATTAGCTTGAGTAGATTCAACTTCAGCTTAATTAATTCCCCAGAGATCGACACTCAGGACCAACTTGCTACTACACTTTCTATAGTGTTGAAGCTTATTGATCTTGGGTGAAACAAATTTATTTGACGGACATAACGATGTTCATCAATGTGGCCCAAGGCATGCTACACACTAGATGAAGAAGCTAGAGAATGGCTGTTGCATTGGAAGGGGTGTTGAGGTTCCCAGACAATTACCTCCAAATTGGAGCGATGTGTTGATATGAGGGAATCTAGGCGTTGAAAGTTATCGGCCAGCTCCTCAAAGCCCAATTCCCCAAGCATTTCTGCAGAAAGAAAGGACAAACAAGGTATTCGTCTCGACATCAGAAATCATTGACATGTCAAGCATACACACTTGTGGAAAGCAATATAAATGCAAGAGAAAAGAAGGGACTAATCACTCTAGGCCAAGGTATCACAATCGATGGAGTTCTCACTATCCTACCTATGTCGGTGTGATTCCTATGTAAGGCTCAACCTCGGAGAGCCCGACCAAGTATGGTAGCGGCTCGGGAATGAGTCCATTAGGGTTACACAACCATTCACTGTCTTCGTTGTAAAATTTTCTCAACCACTCGGGCACAGGAAGCTTCAAATCTTAACCTTGGGAAAATTTCAGTGCGGAATGTCCTTGTCAGCTCCTTCTTATGGTTGGCCTGCTCAACATAGATATACCTCGGCCACCACCTACTGCCACATGTGGTCCCGAAGACGGTCGTAATTTTGTACCAAGGTCGTGCTAAGAAATAGTAAAATCCATGAGACTTGAGGCGTCAGGCTAACTGGAGAACAGCGTGAAAGTTTTACGGGTTCGGCGCCACCCCATGAATTTTCATTATGACGGTCCAAGTAATTAAGGTCCCACATGCATAGGGTAGTAGCTGCGTTGGGTAGATGTCCAATTCCTGGATAATTGTGCAGATAGGCTTTGGGATCGACACTTTCCAACCCCACTACATAGTCTCGAGGAAAACAGTGTTATAGCCCTCGGGAGGATTATACAGTGTCTGGTCGCGTCCAGGAATATGAATCTTTAGCCTATCGAGAATGCCATAGACGCGTCTTAACTTTGGCAACTCCCACTCCTCGACCGATGATTGACAGATTGACAGATGCCTACTCTTATTCTTCTCGGTAAGCTCGTCTTGAATCACCAGTTTTGGAGTTGCAGCCTTCTACCCAGGCATACGCTCGAACCTTGGCTTATACGCCTCGGACTTTTTGTTAGGTTTGGCATCCTCAGCCTCTTCTTCCTCCTCCTCCTCACCCTCCACCACCTGCCGAACGGTTACTCGGACCAGCTTCATTCGAGGTCTCCTTAGCAACCTCGTCAATCAATTTTTTGAACTCATCACCATGTTCCTCGAAATCAGACTGACCCATCTCGTGAAATTAACTATGATGGGCACTGGCCGTATCGAATGTATGTGCCACTTTCCGCCTTTTCTGACCCTGAACACTTGATTCGCCCCCTCCCCAATCGACTTCTGCAGTTACTCTCAACGGAGTTAGTTCTTGTACCCTTGACGACCCGCCTGCTATCATTAGCAAAGGAGACTCACTACGCTAGGGCATGGCCTCAACCACCCTCACATTCCTAGCCAATTCTCCGAGATTAATATTGTTAAAAACGTGAGCATCACCCCCGGGATCCTGCTTGTTGCTTGGGGTGGCGAGCTCAAAAGAAGTTTCCCCCGACGAGGACGAGACAGTCTCACTGTCCCTTTCAGAAGATCCGGCTTCCGAAGAGATTTGACTATCTTCACACTCGGACATCCTAGGTTCGGTCGAAAGAGGGTAAACAGTTCAAGTTCGCATTCTATTCGAGAGGTCCGTTTAGGCATCTTATGATAAGTCCGCGTCTCGATTGGACCGAGAATGTTTCACACGGGCCGACTATATCCTATTTAACCTATGGGTCGATACTAAGTTACTATATAAACCTCATGGACGAAAATGACGACAACAAAACAAGCTAGTGTCAAGGATACTTACTCGTTAAACTGGATGAAAAGGACATGAAGACTTGTTGATGGAATATGCGCGTCGACTTGAAGTCCTTGTGCCGAGACTGAGTGGTTCCGAGAGTTCTGGGATAAAAGTAAAAAAATGAATATGTGAAAATGAAATTACATCCTATATATAGTACCTGAGATGTTGGCATGGGCCATGGATCCTCTGTGGGCCTTCACACGTTCCAAGACGACCTAACTGTTAACTCTCCTACCAGAAAGTCTCAAGCCCACATAAAACAATTGAAGACTATTAGTTCGCCGACCTCGGCCCATTACATGATGCTCGACACTGATACGCTTAACACTATACACACAACAACATCCCCTTGCTCCATCATATATACTATCCCTCATCACCACATACTAAATATTTCAAGCTCGAAACCCCTTGCTCCCTGGGACCTAGTTACACATCTCCAAGGATTTTACACAAATACAAAAGTCACCTCGACCCACCACCCTCGTTGGTAACACCAAAAAATTTTCAAAGAAAATTTCACACTCTGAGAATCACTCTCGAGAGACTTCACGAATTTCGACAACTATCTTTTCGAGATACTTGAAAATTGGAGGGGGGGGGGGGTAATATATATTAGGGAAACATATATAATTCCCCGCACTTTGATTGCTAAGGGGGCGGCCTCGCCGCTTTTAAGAGCGCCGACCTCATCAGGGTCGAGCCCCCTCTAAGGAGAATTAAGTTTGGCGGTCCAGAAGGCCACATGGACTTGGCCTCGGCATTAGAATCACACTCGGCACCATAGCAACACTTGCCGACCCTGAAGATTGTGAACTAAATATCGCCAAGAATCCAGTTCGTCATTTTCATCCTCAAGCACTCATTTGGCTCGACCATAATAAGGGTCGACCCCGATGAGCCCAGATGATTATGTCCGCTAATCCTTCTAGCCCACCGTCATTTACACAAGTCTGGCCCACTTAGAGGCTTAAAACATATCCATGGTCTCTAGCGCAATTACAAGGAAGAATATGGAGCGTTGGATCAGAACGATCCTACGGTGAGTGTACATGATCACTAATGGCTATAAATACCCTTCATTCGGGAACTTCCCAATGTAATTAATATCTACCACTCCCTAAGAACGATCCTACCTCGAGCTAACTGGTGAAAGAGACTAACCCCCTACCCTAGTGTGCAGGATACAGGTTCAAGGAATGTGTTGAGATCGAATACTTTGGACGATTTACATAAGGCTTGGACTATTGGAACGAATCATACCTAACCCTTGCTCTACACGAATTACTTGGGATAAAACATGATTTTGTACTAAGACGAACTAACGAGTTTTATACACCATCAAGATCAAAATGGAGCAAGTTAGTAGGACATTAATTGGAAGAGTGATTCAAAGTGTTGCAGATCCTCGTCTCCTCTTTCCTCACCTGTTGAACACCAGACACTTGAAGAAAAAAGGTAATGGCTCCTCAACAGCCAAACATCGGCATATTTGTCTGATTGAAGAAAGGGCACGTTGTTACACCGAAGGGATTAGCTCCTTGCCCATCTGAAAGGAAGGGGAGAACCAGCAAGAGAGTGCACTTTTCCAGAAAAGGATCACCGAGCTTCTCAAGGTCGGTAAGGATAAGCGTGCCTTGAAGGTTGCCAAGCAAAAGTTGGGAACCCACAAGAGAGCCAAGAAGAAGAGAGAGGAGATGTCTGGTGTTCTGGGTAAAATGAGGGCTACCGGTGGTGGTCACGACAAAAAGAAATAAACTGCAGTTTATTATCGTTAATTGTTGTCATAGAAGTTTTGAATTGAATTATGAAGGTGATTTTGTTAGAAGACTATTTTTCTGCATCTTTCATGTATGGTGCCTTATTGACAATTTATATTCTCAAACAAGGAAATTTGATTTTGCGACCGACTTTAGCTTTAAAAAAAAAAAAAGGTGTGGCACATCGGATCCAATGCTTAGAACAACATCTTGAAGGAATATAAATTATAACATGAAGCCCTAGCTAGGGTGTATATCAGAGGAGTCCGTCCCATCCCGTCCTTAAACATGTGAAGGGTGATTACTGATTAGTGATTAGGTTGGGTGATATTATTATTATTATTATTATTATGTATAGGAAGGTAGCTTTGCTAGGTAGAAAATGGTGGTGAAGAAATTGTGGAATTCCAACAGATGTCTGCCAGTCTTTGAATAGTGACAACTTCATTCTATCTTGTCATATCATATCATATTTAGTGGAGAAAAATTAAGTAAAATATTACTCATTTGGTTTCAATACAAATATACTAGCTATATATATGGATGTGATATGCGGTGGAGCACGTAGATTTCCACCACCCCAATAATCCATCCAATGACCGTGTAATGCCTTGCATGCCTGCTGGTCCGGACATTACCTAATTTTTTCCGGTACATCAGATCAGATATATACCTACATTTTTAACTCAGAAACATTTCATGGCCGACTTTTAGATCCATCATTCATTCATAATATTATTTATGGACAGGATTACATTTACTAATGAGCGGATGCAAATTCCTTGGGACCCCTCTCCGGCTTTACAATTTCCACTCTATTCAGATGACAACCTTTTATGTTCTCCGACTTCTTTCCATTTCAGTAGCTCACAATGTGAAGTAGAGACCTTCAAAAGTTAGGTGAGATTTTCTATTGTCAGTCAAATTGTCGTCCTGATTAACTCTAGTCACTTATTTAAACTATTAGACTTATAATTTAATAGCTCAAATTGAATGACCAGCTACTTGTTACACTAAATATCGCTATGGTGTCATTGTTGTCGCTTCATGTCGCTTTAAATTAAATATTATAAAAAAATATTATAAATAAAAATAAAATTTCTTATGTAAAATTATATAATTATAATTATTTTTAAAAAACATATTAAACATGTTAATTAGAATTCTCTAATTATATATCATTTCTACTTATTTATTAACTTTGTCAGTATAGTTTTATTTAAAAATATTTAATTTTTTATTAATCAGAAAATTTCTTTAATTTGGTATTACCAAATATGCAACAAGTAACAAGTTAGAGCAACAGAGAGCAACACCATGTGTGATGCATCGACAGCCTCACTGAAGTTAGCAACAAATTGACTGAAGTTACTCAGGGTAACACCTTAACTGACGATAAAAAACCAGAAGGTAATTAGGTACGTAACCATTAGTATACATTCATGAAAATTCCTCACATATTTAATAATTGCTTTATAATTTACTAAATAAAATTAAAAAAACTAAACTTTTTTAACACTGATCGAACAATGAGGTATTTTAAAGGGTTATACTAGTGGTTATACCCTAAAATCTAATTAGTAAACCAGTAGTGAAGATGTCATAAACATTACTCATACATATAT
>JAYMSL010000515.1:0-23694 GCA_036897195.1 Plantago coronopus
ATTACTCCACTATACCCCACTTGTACTATATACCAATAAACTATTACTCTCCTTAAATACTGTGCCGGAGTCAAAATGGGGCTAGTTTGAGCGGACGGAGGGAGTATATTTTTTATTTCAAATAGACCGATTAGAAATGGAATCATTATTTGGTATCTCGGGATAATCAGTTCATTTCATCCTCGGTCAATTCTGAATCCAATTTGATTCTTGTTCAGTTGTTCGTATACTCTATTGAGTGCAATTGTGGCCTTGGTAGCTACTCATTTCGTCTCACAAAACTTTACCCGTCAGGGTTATCACGCAGTTTAAGAAAATGAGTTAAAGTAATGTAGTAAATGAAAAAGTAAGTGTGGTAGATTAATTTTTGATGATAAAATAATGTTTTAGTGCGTGGGGTACCTTCCTTATATGTCAAATGGGTAAAGTTTTGTGGTACACCAATAAATGGCTAGTGGGTAAAGTTTTACGAGACGGGATATAATACTATTATTATTGATCGCATACTCTATTGAGTCCAATTGTAGGCTCGGTATTATTGAGTGCAATTGTGGGCTTGTAGCTACACGAAGAAGGGTTGAAATTGAAATGTACGATTTTATTTTTCTATATGAACTGAACTGAACTTAATGGATGTGAATTGAAGTACAAATTTGAACAAACTAAATCTGAATCGATCTGAACTGAACTGAATGAATTTGAAGTTAAGTTGAAAATATCATAACCTGAGTTATAGAATGAGGTGAAATTAGATTGTTTTTCTATTTCCTCACATGTTTTAAGTTCTGGGAATAATCTAGCTCACACTTTAGCTAGGCAAACTACGTACTTGTGATGCTGAAGGAAATTCAATTATGTCCTTCTAAACATCATTAGACTTTTCTGTACTTTATTTTGGGTTCTTACCTTATTGATGAATGAAATCATGATTTATCTTCTCTTTAAAAAAAAGAAAAACTAGAAAATTAGTAGGTAAACTCTTTTAAGAAAGAGATTAGTTAGCGAAATGCTATAGGTGAGATGAGAAAGCGCGGTGTATAATAATATAAAGAACAGATATCAACTGATTAGGCGGGTTTGTTTTGCTTCTACACCGTACACGTGAGTCTGAGTAATGGCGATGATTAGTATGCTACTACTTGTTGGGTTCTTGGATCGTTTTGTTCACTTCTCTTGTAAGTATTTGTTAGGTATTCTCAGACCGGACATAGTTAAAATATATATTTATCTTTTTCATGGTGGAGATCGATCAAATTTAACAGTAGACTCTACCTTCTAGGTTTTTTTCAAAACTATATTCTCTTCTTAAAAAGCATCATAATATTCCAGAAAATAAAGAAATCTTCTATATAACCATTTACATATTATTTGCCAAATCCGCGTCGCCTATAGACTTAATTTTGAAATAAGGTGCCGCGACAAAACTATTACTATGAAATAAGAAGCATAGTGAACTACACATTGGACGAGCTAGCCATCAATAATAGTAACATGTTATAGGCACCCTAGCCATTTATATTTTTATTCGCACTCTAATACACTCCGTACCATACAAAAACAAAACTCAAATGTTTGCAAGGTAAACTGAAGTGTAAATTTATAGGAAACAAAACAGTAAATATATTTGGTGATTTTTGCACAAGTTCATTGGAAAAATCAATTCGCATTTGAAAAGTTTCCCAAGGTTGAATGATCCAGTGTGGTTTTTCAGGTGAAAGAATGTATCTTTAAATTTCATTCGACTGTTCAAAAGTTCAAATAGATATGTTTTGTTAAGGCTCCAATGGAGTCGACTCGTGATGGCTATACAGATATAGCATAATCATATACTGCATGCCAGGAAATTCCTCCATCAAAGTTTCCAATCACAATTCAGAAAGCCCCAAGCTCCCTGAGAAGAAGAATGCAGCAGTTCCACCTTTTCAATTGGAAAGGGAGAGCTAATCAAGATTCTTCTATAATTCATCTGGGAACATGATTCACGAGCATTTCAAGCATCATATCCGATATAAACTGAACAGCGTACCAACCGTGTAAAGGGAGAGCTAACCACGATTCTTCTACGATCATTCATCTGGGAAAATAAACGTCATTAATCCAAACTATACAGAAGTTAGAGTATCCAATCCAAGTAAAAGCAAGAGAAAGATAATGTGTACGCAGAAGTGTGTTTATTGAGGGAGCCGATTTGATAGCTACTCCGTAAAATAGGTTTATTTACTAATTTGTTTAGATTTATGACATCATCCAGGGCAATTGAGGAAAAGTTAACTTTGGTGGTGCTTCAGGTAATCAAGTGTTCTCAGCAGGGGGTCTAAAACTGAATTTTTAACGGAGGGAAAGTTTGGTGTAATTTAGCATGTACTTGGGGTCTTTATGTAATTTTCCCTAGCAAATATCGTATAGAAGAGTACAAGACCAAAGTCATTTCTCTTTCAGACCAGAGAATGCAACTAGGATGATGGGGTATTAATATAAACTGCATACCGGCTCTAGTTGAGCTCTGATTTCTTCAAAACCTTCACTGCTGCATCGATTGCATAAAGAATCATCTTCTTTACCTATAAAGAAAAGGCCAATTGGCATAAACAAGTCACTATCGTTCATCTTCTTTGTGCTGAAGCTTGCAAAAAGTTTCCACAAGCTTAATGAGATAGTATTGTCAAAAAAAAAAAAAATGAAGAAAATAAGTTCACAGTGCTCAAAGATGGGTGTGTTTCACGCTTCAGATACTATCACAGTGAAGTACAAGCTTAGTCTATAGTACTCATAGTCTAAATGCAAATTGTAATTATAGGATATATCGAGTGCTGCGAAGTGTATTGAAGAAAGTTGGTGTGATTTAAGTCATGTATCTACAATGTGAAAGGGGAAAAGACTGAAGAAATTCTAAAATTACGTCTCTCAGAAGTTGAGTATTGGATATTGGCGAATAAGTAAGCCGCAAGGATCAATCGGAACAAACTGCAGATGTTCCCAAATGATTTTAATTAGGCAAGTCAAATTTTTTAGGCATGTTTGAGGCAAACATGCTGTACTAGGAATATGGGAAATAAAATCATTCCAGGCTTCAGTTCCAGCATCTAACAATGTGCAATCAATTGATAAGATATAGGCACACGCATGAAATGAAGTCATACCTCTAACTTGTCTTCCTTGGACTTGTGACCTCTTGGTAGAAGACGGAATTCCTCAGTTAATCCAATACATTCTCCAACACTTTCTGGCGAGACAAATTCCAGAGCAATCTTTGTGCATGACTGATAAAACACACCAAAAAGAATCACGTGATGCACCAGAAATATTCTCAAAAATATAAATAAATAAATAAAAATAAAAGAAGATAAATATGAGGTTAGATTAAGAGGCCAAAGCAATCTATCGTAACTAAGTTACACCATCAAATGATTCTCCAAAGCAAGAGGTTCTGGGTTCAATCACTGAAAGGGTATTAATATTTATATTGAAATGTTGTCTGCTGAATATGGTTCTAGACCAGTTCGTGTCTAACTAATTATACATTATACAAATGTAATACACAAATATAATGAAAATTAAAGATTAGATTGAGACTTGTATCAAAATCATTGCTCCACCAATTTTATAGCTCCAGTTTTTATTTGTTGACTGGAGTAAATTGAAACCTTTACCATAATGAAACCCAGAAACAAATCACAGAGACCTAGAGGACGAGGTCACACCTGTAAATACGTAAGCAAACTACTCTACCTTTAAGTTTCTAAACTGGTAGGGGCAACCAGCAGGTACAAGTACAGCATCTCCTAATTTCTGAACAAACGTCCACGGCTCAATTCCTACACAAGTACAAGGAATGAACAAATAAAACAACACATTCTTTCACCAGTTAATACAGTAGTCATGCTAAGCACAAAAGACTAACCATATTGCTCTTTTAGTCTGCTTTTATGCTCCATATTCAAATATACAGCTACATCATGGATAGGGTGCACAAGCCCTGGTAATGGTTTGCAGTGGATATGCCTGAACTCTTCGAAGTGATTCCTGATGTACTCCTCTAGTTTTGGAACGTCTTTCCGCCTAAAGATATCCCACAGAGCACCACCATCAGGGTCCAGAATTTCTGACAGGTTTTCTGGAACTGGAGTGTCATTTTTTCCCTGGTTTTCATGCTCTTGCAGCTTTTTGATAGTCAAAAGCTCCTCATTATTATATGCCACCTCCTCAGTGTGAGTCAAGATGTACACCTACAATGCAGAATGGTGAACTCACATGAACACAACATATTAGACGGCAAAGCAGATATATACAAATTTGAAGTAGAGAGCATACTGCGTCAGCCATATCAGAATGCAACTTTGTAACAGAATTTCCTCGCCCCAGTTCCTGGGGAAATCCATAAGCAATATATGCTTTTGGCCCCATATCTGGCTTCAGATAATTTGGGGGAAGCTCTACAGTGATATTCAAGTATCCACGACTGGGATGTGTGTATTCTTTAAAAGGTAAGCAATTGATAAACTCAACACAATGACGAGGTAGCTGCTTTTCAAATAATTCATATGGAGGCCAATCCATCAACTTCAAAAGCTCGGGCCATCCGTCACTTTCTAATCGACCTTTAGAGTACCCTTTGAAAAACTGGTGTAAATTTATGTCAACCTGCTTGTCATTGAACATTCTGATTTATTGATCTGTTCATGTTTTAAGGAACAAACGTAAAAAGCAACATATCTTTAAAAAACAAAAAACAAAACAAAAAAAAACAAAAAACAAAAGAAAGAAAGAAAAAGAGGAAGTTAAGAAAGGGAACACTGACAATGTCAAATAGATTAAGGTAACATGGATCTGCTGTAGAAACACGGAAATATCTAGCACCCATAATAGAATTAAATTTAGAAAACAAGATAACGTACCTCACACCAGGGCAAGCAGCTAAGAACAGTTGAATCAAGTGACTTATCGAGTTGACTGTTTGTTATCTGACGACACGCTCGCCACATAACCATTGGTTCCCAGCTCAGACCTGATGAAGTCTCAAACACATCACTGACGATGACAGGCTCACCTTTGACCCAGTGGCACTGAAAATGTTTCAAATCATCATGTTTGAGGTCTTTTGCAGCTGGAGAGTACAAGAAGTTATCCCCTGCTTTTCTAGAAGATGCTTTGAGCAACTTATCGCTGTAAGTTTCTCTCCCACCTAAGCTCTTCAAGCACGAACACTTCTGCTCATAATTTTCGGACACATGTTCAGCATCTTCTCTCCTGGCAAAATCTTCTGCATTTACCAATAATTCAGACACCCAATTCTCACGCAAGAAGCACTTTAATTCTAGAATCTCTTTACCACAACCCCCCAACCACTTTGGTGGACACGGTATGATACCCGTTCCTGTGGATCTCCATCCATCTTTTAACTCGTCCGAATTATTCGTAGTTGCTTCAACTGTTTCATCACAAGTACAATTAGTAAAAGTGAGAACATGCAAATTTGCAAATAATTGAATCCATAATCTATACTATTATTTAATGGTCAATTCCTCATCACCTCCTTGCAGATATCCCCCTCGGAGCTCCCAGCAACAAGAAAGACATAGTTCATACGAGCACTGAGGCTGAGGGCAGCTCCGGTGAAAATCAACGATACAAGTATTACAATAGTCACTGCATACATTAATCAAACAATACAGCAAACCTGAAGAGCATTTTTTAAAGAAAATTGATACATAAAATAAAATAAAAAATAAACAGAGAATTATATGAGGAAAAGTAAAATTTACCAGAATATCCTTTCACTTATATAGTACTTCTTTGATTGTGGCTTC
Source organism: Plantago coronopus (assembly GCA_036897195.1). Classification (NCBI taxonomy): domain Eukaryota; kingdom Viridiplantae; phylum Streptophyta; class Magnoliopsida; order Lamiales; family Plantaginaceae; genus Plantago; species Plantago coronopus. The sequence goes on from JAYMSL010000515.1 coordinate 5,808, forward strand.
ACCTCTGTAATAGGTATCCCTAATCAAATAAATTGTTTTAATTTTAGGTCAGAGAGCTGTATAAATATCAGGATGGACCACAATTCAAAACACATGCCAAAGTAATTCTTCAATATAGGGAAAAAGTGTAAGTATCCAATAGTTATCATTTCAGCACAATCCCACAAAACCAACCTACTGGGGCAGGTTAACTTGTTATCATGATGTTCACAATATTACTAACCAACAACCATCATCGGTCAAACACTTATCATCCATATTACTAAGAGCTTGACATGCACATGGCTTATCGTTAATGCTCCACATGTTTTTTTTTTTGGAAGCGCCAAAGCGAGGGTCAATAATGTCTCCACATGTTACATTCCGGGAGAGTCCTCAAAAGGATCCAGTTGATGTTCAGAGACTAGTTTGTTTCAGGTGAGAAAAAAAACTAATACTTGGAGCACGGATAACAAAATTACAGCATTTAAGATTTATTTAATGTAACTTCTCTATCATTCAACTAGGTTACATCTGTACTGCGACAAGTAATATTATTTTCTTCGATCCCTTTATAGAATCTCAGAATCTTTGGTAAAGGAAATCAAGTAACTCTGATCTCCTGAGAACAATATTCAGTGGCCATCATCAATTCATCAGCCTGGTATACAACACTACATAGTACAATTGAGATTGGTATCAGACAGAGAATAGCCAATTCATTATTATATTAATAATAATAATTCCAAATGACCAAATTGAATACGGATTAACTACCTTTCTTTCTATCCTCATTCAGTTCATCATATATGCAATACTCAGGTCCACAGCAAGGAAATTTCAAGTCAAGCACAAAGTGCTCAAGAACATGTAATTAGTTTGCACAGAGATCCATCGAGCTCTAAACCATAAAGCATGTCTAGAAAAATACCTGTTATTTTTGCCTCCATTTCCTTCTCCGCCATTTGGTCTGCTTGAAATTGTTTAAGGAAAGGCAGAAGCTTCCTGAGTATGTATTTCGAGTACTGCAGCTTTTCTTCAACACTGTGTTCCAGTATCAGGTTCAAGTGCTTCACAACAAATATAGAATGTAAATATCGAAACAATAAAACGTTTCATGAAAGATTGGAGAAATGTATAAGAGTAAGAAATCAGCAAAGCAATCAGATGCCAGCGACTTCTGGCAATATGACATGCTAAACACAATAAAGTTAAGAGAAAAGCATGAAGTATGTATAGGCAACCTTCATAGGCCGATCCATCCGCAAGCAACTCTTGCAATTGCAGTTGCCTAGACAAACAGGACAAGCTTTAGCAAAATCCTCTTCCAGCATCCTAGGGTACCTGAGCGCATGACTAACTTTCAGAAACCTAGAAAATTGAAGGTGCAGGGAGAAAAGCAGTAGAATATGAAACCACTTATGCAGCCCCACTGACTTTAATAGTACATGTTAACTGTTACTACTATTTATATTTATGACCCAGGGTGTTGATATATATTCTTCGTTATAAAGACTCAATGACTTTGAAAAATGCCCTTGCAGCCAACTCAAATTTATTTGCTGACGCAGAAAGAAAAGAAAAAAGGAGAAGAATGTTTTGAGCAAAAAGATACATACCAATTTGTCATGCAAGGTACACAATATCTCTTAGTTTTACACTTGGTGCAACGCACTACTGTCCCTTTATCATTCCTCTGGCACTGGTGACACATATTCGATTCAATATTCTTCCCCTATTATACACAAGACGGGCATGATACAAGAAAGATTAATGAAAATAGACCAGTGACAATATTTGATAATGTCAACAACCATAAACATCCACATCTCTTACATTTTTGTTAAGCATATTTCGTCGGCTGGCCTTGGAAACATCATCCCATTCATCTCCCTTTATTCCAGGACTAGGAGTACTTCCTGTACCTTTTCCAACTTTGTTATTGCTACTTGCCTCATCTTCTTTATCCTCCACCCCCTTTTCTGATAGATTTCTACGCCGTCTTCTCCCCTGCGTCCCCACTTGCTTTTCCTCTGGTCCTAAGTTATCACAAACTCCCTCATCACCATCTTCAAATGGTTTTTTTGTCAATGCATTTTCTTTCGTTCCCTTTTTCTGATGATTGTCTTGTCCCCCAGTCTTACCACAATTGGATTCATTTTCCACACTATTCCTCTTCCTTTTTAGACTCGACCGCAAATATCCAGAATCTTTAACTTTGCCCAAATTGTCCTCGGCAAACTGATAATCGCGTATTGGCATTGTAATTCCATTAGATCCCTCCTTTATCTCCTTATTTCCATCCAAGGTTGACTGTGGATAATCAGTTTGCTCGTTTCTTTCTATGGGGGTGGCTTCCAAGTAAAATTCTAAGCCATTGATATCTGGTTTCTTTATCAGATCAAAAACTATACTCAGAGAGTCGCTATCTTCGACTAGTACAGCTTTATACTCCTGAAGAGAGATTGGATATCTACAAGTAATCTTGATGATACTCACTAGTTTTTCAAAGCCTGTGACACTATGTAGTTTATCCACCAAATCACTATAGTCAATTCTACTGCTAACTTTGATGAGCTTCGATGTTCCACCTTCATAAGCAACTCCACGAGAGCATGAAGTAATCTTTCCGTTCCATTGACAAAATATTGTCACGCTGTCACTGTCCATTCTGACCCACGAGCAATATACTGAACATATAAACAGTTAGTTATACAGGGTACACGGACTAACAAGTAGAATAATTAACTTTCAACTGAAAGCAATGAGTTCAATATATCAACCAGAAAAGATTGACTCCAATAACCTTAGAATATCGAATTACCTAAAATTCATAAGAAGATCCTGAAGGATTATGTTCATGCTCGTATGCTAAAACATGCTAACCACGAATGTAAAAATATGACAAAATAAAAGATAGTGTATCATACTACATTTAGCACAAAGGTAATACGATACAATCATGTCCAACCAGGTTACATCAGTCAACTTTTGTAGGGAACACTAACTAAACAGCTTATCAGAAACTTCGATACACAACTATATATATCGTATCCACATACAGAGCCCATAATAGATATTGTACCATACTACGTTCAGCACAAAGATAATACGATACAATCATGTCCAACCACCAACCAGGTTACATCAGTCAACTTTTGGAGTGTACAATAACTAAACAGCTTATCAGAAACTTCGATACACAACCATATAAATTATATCAACATACAAATACAAAGCCCATTTTATCAGCAGTCCTTACAGTATGTAGGGCTTCTACACAATTTTGCTACTCCTACAGTCCTACTCTCTAAACTTCTGACCAGTAGTGAGAAGTATGTTACATTCTCAAACAACGATACTGAAACTTCCGATTGCATTGCAACAGCTTCAGCTTGGCCAAAGCTCACACTTACACTAATAATGCCTATTAAATCTATAAATGTAATGCATGAGAAGACGAAAGGTAGCGTATAAAAAGCATAATCAAACGTTAGCATAAAATACAACAAATAATGCACAGAGTACAATCATCTGAAAGACTGAAACACCATTGCAGGCTAGTTCACAAACAGAGATGAAAAATTGAAAATGTAGTAGAAGAAGCTGCATTTTCACAGAATCTCACCTTGCTTACGCAGAATTGAGATGAGAATTCAACAGGAGAAGATGTTTGGGAGCTGGAATTGAACAAACCCTTGCCTGCTCAAGTGCTGCTCATACTCTTCTGATGCACAATGACGTTTGAAATTCTGCGTATTATTTGATTCTCTTCGAAAACAGTAAACAAATGTCGTTTAGCAGAGGAATAGAATAGGGAGGAAGAACAGGGACTGAAATGCAAAATCCTGCCACGAGGCGTGATGGTGAGGTGAAGGGGTTGTATGGACTTCCCGATTTATTGAAAATGTTAGCAGATATAATTACCTAAAATTCGTATTACTGCGCATCCCACGGTGAAGATTAAAACTGTTCGATACTTGAAACATTTTGAATTATTTCAAAAGTAAATTCAAGATTTTCGACCCAAAACATACAATATTACACCAATAATCGTGCGATAGTTGTCATGCATAACTATGCAGTCCAAATATCCAGATCTCGATCATTACAAATTCACTACAAATTAAAAAGAACTTTTAACATTCGGGAAAAAAATGGACGTTTAGTGTTTACGTAAATAGTATCTCACTTTCATCACTTTCATCTTCTGATTTAACTTTTTATAATCAACGATTTCCATCTTCCACTACGAACTAATCATACATCTTAGAGTTTGATTACATTATGATTAAAAAATTAAAAAACATGCTAATGTGATGCATGAGTGTATGATGTGGGCATAGTATAATGTATATTACTATTACAAATACAACTCATTCATCCCTTACAGAACAGTCCCCATATACCATCTTTCAGTCAAGAATCACAGAGCTCTTTCCCATTTGTGCGCCTCCGCACTTGTTCGCAGGAACAAAAAAGTGTATAGCTTGAGATACAATCAAGTCGTGTAAATACTCCTACACATTATCAATCGGGTGGAACATCACACCTCTGCATGTCTACATTTTGAAACTTTACGGCCTAAAGAAGATGATTACTCCATAGCAACCACAAGTTAAGCCTCATTTCCCATCTGAACTTTGTTCAAGTTTCTCCGCTTCAAGCCTCCTTAATGCTGTTGAACTTAGTTTGTCTATCCCAGATTCCTCGGGAACTAAATCTACAACTTCAATCTGCAGAAATTCCAAAACATTGTTATGCATGCCAATAAAGGCCATAGGAATCTACTTTATGCAATTATGATAACATACTGTAAGTCTATAACCTTTAGTTGAGAAAGTTGCTTCTCAGCCCTCTTTTTGTTGACAGATAGTCCTCCACGGTATGTTTCTTTACTGTACATAAGAGTGCAGAATTAGTTAGCTGCTCCATTAAAGTGTTGCAGTAAATGATGTGATCAATTGTTCCCTAAAAGGTTAATGTCCAGCCGAGTCATATGTGATCAAAAAGATTCATATGTACCCATGTCCTCAACTTCCTTTTGTGTTTTTTTTCAAAAATAATTTCCCCCTTCAGATTCTCACCTTGGTTTGCTCAATTCATTATTCTTTGGTTTGGAGTTGATCGCACGTGCAACAAATTCAGATCACAGTATGCTCCACTTTATTTTACCAGATGTACAAGGATTAAAGCTAGCGTGCTTTTTAACCAGTTAGCCAGTGTTGTGTGGCTACTCCTTGACAGACCAACATTATTATCCAAGCAGAACCCTTCCACCGCTGCTAAAGTCTATAACTGTTGAAAACTACAATAGCTCAAGTAATAACTTGGCAAATGAAGTGGCTATATCAAGACCCCAGACCAGAATAATGTAGGAGGGGAGAAAAGGGCAGGAATAAACCAAACTGGGTTTTTTTTTGCAAGCTTATAAACTACTTAGTCATTTCAATAATTAGAAGCTACTTAAAAGTTACAAAAGCAGATTAGCAAAAAAGTAGTACATATTTCAAAACCACGAAGTACCTGACTACAATGGCCTCCAAGTTCTCGTCAACAATTGATGGGCCATAGGGATCCATAATAGGTTCCACTTGGACAGCCAGTTCTGGTTTCACAGACTGAAAGAGAATTTCCAGTAAGAGATGCAGGTGTCATCTTCATGATTATAAATAATGAAAATGTTTCGTAGTTTGTATTACAGGACGTGAATTAAAGCTTGATGCCTTATCTATCACGTTGTAATAGAACACAATCACACAGATAAAAAGTACACAAGAGAAGGCTAGGAAAGAAAAAAAAATAGAAAGTTTCCTCATAAATGAATGGCAACTTTAGATATTGGAAAGTGGAAACACTAATCACAGTAGCACATCAAGTAGAACAGTAGCTGTGCACCACCACCTCAATTTTAGAGATTTACAGAGAGCTCGTGCATGGTCAACATACTCCATGCCAAACATAAAACAATACCATATAGCACCATTTTCTCTGTTTACCAGTACCTTTATGTAGTCCTCGACATTCTTCATTCTTTGATCAATCGGCTCTATTAAATCAGCATACTGCAATAAACATCAACTACATCAGATTTTGCTAATTTGACAGTGAAGAAGAGAATAACGATGTGTAGACACTAAACATAGTTGAAGATTGTCATTCTTTGTTTTCAAGCCATAGTTCGAATGATATGGTCGGTTATTCCACAAAGCTGCCGGATACAATTGTGAATTGATATAGCTTTACAAGCACAGTGAAACTTTCAACACACGTCACTCCTATGTTGCACCGATTTATTGATTTTGATGTTGCCCTTTGGAAGCTAAACCCATAAAAAGTCATCAGGATCCCCATCCTTTTCGCGACAGGCTCATTTATTGGTTTAGACTTTTCCTTTATTCTGATCAGTGCTTCGCCTGAGTACGTGATAGATCATGCTTTAGTTCCTCCAATAGTCCAATACAATCTAGCGTACCTAAAGGAAGCTCAATTGTTCACGAACAATTAAAGAAATGCAATGAAAAACAACACGGCCATCTCTGATCATTAGCAAGTTGTCACTAGATTTAACACAAACTATTCACAGGTTGACGGTATTGACTAATCACTAATGAGTCATTCAATCAGCTCCACTTACACCACCCTCTCCATATCTAAACTAGTGGTAGATTTTCAGTAGCTACGTTATTCAGTGATTAACACTTAGCAATTATCCTTGCAGCTCAGTTCTAACAAATATGTATACAGAAATGTCCAAAACAGAATCTAGCTCAATCATTAAGCACCTGTTTATTAGCTAGCATCGGACCGTCGCAAACGCCGACCACGATCCTCTCCCTGGCCACAGTAGCAGCCGCCTGAGCATCAATAGCATGAATTCAAGCTTTTCCCCATCAAAAATGACATACAACGTAAACACGATGAAACAGCAGACTATAGTATTAGTATACCGTGAGGAATTGGCGATGGCCGTCGTGTAAGCGGTCAAAGGTGCCGCCGAGAACCACCGCGCCGTAAGAATCAGGCGGAGGTGTTGTTGGATTGGGAGATGAATTCTCGGACGAAATCTCCATTGCTGAGAGAATCTAGTGTGAGTTTGGTGATTATTTACTTGTGTGGAAACTAGTGATAGAATCTATTGGATTTGGGTAATTCAATCCAATGGGCGATCAGAAAGAGGAAAAGTCGTGTTTTTTGAATCTCAGTCTAAAGACTGAACGAAAAATATCGAAATTTATAGAGTTTTTCGTGTATGATTTAAAATCTCACCGAAACGAGTTAATTTTAGGCTAAAAACGGAACGAAGTTTATAGACATGTATCAGATTATCAGATTCTCGTGCATTGTTTACCGTCTCACTTAAATCGAATAAATGTCTAGAAATAAATCGAATAAATGTCTAGAAATGTCTTAAATTTTCAGCTCACTACAAAAAAATAAACGTGAATTTAAACTATCTTGGACACTTTGTTTTGTTATTCGTAAGTTTTTCATTTTCTCTTCAAAACATTACGAAACATTCTAGAAAGTTTATAAACGCATACGAAGTATTTTGATAAATGACGTTTTTTTCTGAAATTAGCAGCAGATGTTTAAATCAAGTACTATTCGATGGCTTAGTTATGTATTTGGAAATAGAGTCGGTAATCATCTCAATTTTAGCCAAACGGTTCAGTATATTATGACGTCCAATATGATAAGATTTGACAAAACGAATGACATCTCTCATGACCGTATGACCATGTAGGGCGAGACTGTGAAAAATGGCAGTCTCGCGCGACATAGTAGTTTAGCTAGATTTCACCAATTCGGAATCCTCTCGTATGTGTAGAATAGTTGTCTGGACTCGTTCTTACGACGACCTCTATCTAATGATCAATACGGTTAAACTTACACGGATCCAACTTACACTCAGTATCTACCGCATCGCGTATTATCGAACATCGAAGTTCTTTGTTTTTTCCGCCTACTATATGCTTATTCTAGGAAACATTTTAGGCTTCCTAAAATCCGGCTTCTTGCAAGCTATTCTAGGAAACACCACTCACTCTCATTCATTCTCAGACCTTCTTGTTTCAGATCATCCATGGCAGCAATGGCTTCAGCTCGCATTTCCCTTTCCTCCGCCACCCACCGCCAGCTCCTCCACTCCCTCCTCAAACACACCAAACCCAATCACCACCACCAAATCCTCACAACCCAATGTCAATTCCACCTCCCAATCCACAACTCCCCTCCCTCTTTCAATTTCAATTCCAATTTCAAATTCACCTCCCTCCCCATCTCCAATTCGCCCCATTTCTCAAACCCCTTCTTCTTCAACCCCGATCACAACCCATCCCACTGGAATTTCGCCTCGCACCCCACTCAATCATCCGAAGACGGCATTTTTTCCGCAGCTGACGGAAAAGATCCGGAGGTGGCGGTGGTGCTGCTGGGGTGGTTGGGGGCGAAGCGGAAGCATTTGAGGAAGTATGTGGAGTGGTACAATGGGAGAGGCATTCATGCTGTGACATTTGTTGCTTCGGTTACGGATGTGTTGTCGTTTGATTTGGGGAAGAAGATTGAGGAGAGGGTTAGGAGATTGTCCGGTGAGCTCGGGGAGTGGTTGTCGGAGGGCGAGAACCGGTTCTTGGTGTTCCATACGTTTAGCAATACCGGTTGGCTAGCGTAGGTGAAGTTTGTTTGTTGAGCTTGTTTCATCATTTTTAGTTGTGCTAATCTCATATTGATTGGATTCAATGCTAATGCTTGTTTAGTTTTCGAAGTTATGTAGTGAAATGTAGCATTGGTGAAGTTTTGCTACTTTTTGTTGTTATGTAGTGAAGTGATCAAGTCAAGGCTAATGATTTGATCATTTTGCTACTGGTAGTGTCCCTAGGAATTAACACATGTAGTGTTGCAATGTCTTTTCTGGTTAGTAATCAGTAGTACAAAGCTAGTCGAGCTTATGATCATATATGTCACATTTGCCATTGGGTCGATTATTCGTGGTTGTTAATATTGTGTGATGTTTGAGCATTGTAGTGCTCATAGGAATGACACGTTTAGCTGATGCTTATTGTTGCTTCAGTTATTGGAATCACGCTTTTGGAGTTTAGGTGTTACTACTTGGTACGAATGATATGGTTGTGGAAATTGGTGTTTCTTCACTTATCGACTATATGTTTGGTTTGTTGATCAAATGCAGGTATGGTGCAATTCTTGATAATCTAAGAGGCAGGCAGGATTTGATTCAGAGGATTAAAGGATGTGTTGTGGACTCGGGAGGTGACCCCAATATAGATCCTAAGGTTCGTGCTTAACTCAATTTAGTTGTGTGAGTATCGATACTGTTGTATATGCAATTTCTACATGTCCGGTGATAAATCCAGGTGTATTTACCCGTCTTGTGAAGATTCTGCTACTTCTTTGCTTCTTTTTTTTCATCAAAGTGAACTGCTGTGATTCTGAAGTTTGTTTCGTGTACTTGGGTGTATACTGTATAACCACAACAACCATCTTTCGTATCATTATATAATCTGGTGGGTTAGAAACCACAGAATTAATGAAATATATGGCGTCCTTCCCAACTGTGCTACGAGAAATGCAGCTTTAACCTTTAAATGTCTCGTTTTTTAGGTATGGGCGGCAGGATTTACTGCAGCTTTGCTGAAGAAGAGTAGCTCAGCTACTTATGCTTCTACTGAAACTGGCCAATCATCCGCCACAGAAGAAAAGGAACCTATTTTAATCGAAACGTTTCTGCTGGTTGCGTTTGAGAAGCTCTTCTCCTATATTCTTAGTTTGCCAGATGTAAACGGGTAAATTTTCTTCAGTGTCCTTTTCAATTCATACAGCAATTTACTTTAACATAAACTTACTACAATTAGTTTATATTACAGAAAATTAACAAAGATAATAAGCACTCTATCGAACGACCAGCCTCCCTGCCCTCAGTTATATCTATATAGTACTGGTGACAAGGTCATTCCATCTGCAGCTGTTGAATCGTTCATCGACGAGCAGAGGAACTTGGGGAAACTAGTATGCTCATTCAATTTTCATTCATCTCCGCATGTAGACCATTACAGGACATTCCCTGTTGTATATGCGTTTCAGCTTCATAATTTTTTGAAGGAATGTTTTGCTCCGCCTGCGGAAATTGTAGAAACTTAAAACTATGAATACAATTCAATCCTCTCCTCAAGAGGAGGATACATCTATTTTTCATTCCCTGAGGATTGCAAGATACCATACAAATCATTTGTTACATTTTTTCTTGTTCATAGCAGAATGCAGGGTACTCTAGTTGAGATATCAGATACCTGATGAAGATCTTCATTACTTTGTAGAACAAAGTGAGCGTGGAATGGGAATATGGGATCTATATAAGATTCGTCCCGAAATTAGCATTAAACGTTCATATCGAGGCTTGGAGAATTATGGATTATTAGGTCAAGACTTTTGAACAATTGTAGTTGAGATAAGTACATTTAAAAAAAAAGATATTCTGCTCATATTGATGAGATCCAAAGTCCATGATTGAATATGGAACTTTTCGCGCCTAATAAAAAACGAGCATTCTTAACCAGATGATCTACCAAAATTATTAACACAAGTATTTTCTAAATAAGAAATCGCACTTGCGAAACTTCTCATTTTTGAGAGTGTAAATTTCTGTCAAGATTTTGATGCATGATGCAACAAGAAGTTTAATGGATAATGTAGAGACATTTCAAAGTGAATCATACAGAACAACTTATCGCATGTCCACAATTTAGACATTTTAAACAATGCAACACAAGAACATATGAAAGGAAAAAAGAATTAGCAAGAAAATAAACATAAATTACAACATTATAAATAATTTATTCCATAGAAAAAGCAAAATAATGACTGCACAATTACCAAACACTATCTTCTCCTCTGGAGCTGAGTCTCAAAAGCCACAAAATATGCCAACGAGCTTAACTCACTTTTAACATCAAACTCAAGTTTCTACAGAACCTTCAACTCCTTGCAGATTCACCAGGACTACACGCAGGCTTCAAGTAGAGTAGCTCCTCCATGCAAACACGCCGACAGCATAAAAGAAAAAAAATTCTACATCAAATCACGCGTTTTGGGTCACGTGCTGCAGCAAGATGATCCTGCAATCAAATCAGGGAATTGCTTGAGTACTCCAAAAATAACTCTCAAGTCGATAAACATCAATTCACTACATTTAAATTTATTGAATAAACGAAGGGTTGTAACGAGCCAATAAAGGGCCAGGATGTTCAATGAACATTATGCTACATGCTTGTGCACCCATGTAGCATTCAAGTCGCTAAATTAGAGTCTAATATATTTTGTTTCCAGGAGACTAATTAGCTCCACCTTTGGAGAACAATAAAGTGGGGCAGAGGACGTACACTTCTGCTGTAGAATATCTTAATTATTTAATTTTAATCACAAGTAATCGGGTAATAACATAGGAAGTGTACTTACCGAGATAAAATCAAATGCTTTGGTGTCTTCTCTCCTGGAGTCATTCATCAATGAAGTGGGAGGTTGTGTAGCCATGCCGGGAGTAAATATATCAGGCAGGGCATTTCCTCCTGTAGGTCCAGAAGCATTTATGCTTGCATCTGGTTGTAAATTACCTAGTTGCTGTTGCTGGAAATTAGCCATTGAAGCAAGGAACTGTTGTTGGGCAACCATGGCGGCACCAAAATTCATTTGCTGCGAAGCAAATGCAGGATTGAACATCAAACCAGGTGGAAAATTATATGCCATAGCACCCATAGGAGGCATGGCGCTTGCATTAACCCCAGCAGCTTGAGAAGCAAATCCACTGTTCAAGATGTCATTAGCAATATTACTATTATCTGGGTAGATACTAGATGCTGAACCCCCACTCTGTGATGCTTTGCCAGTTGCACTTTCATTCTGCTTCACAAATGGGTCATTTCCGCTAATTGACAAACCACCCATCAAGTCATTGACATCCGTTTTGCTATCATAATCATGAGAGACTTCAGAACTTGAGCCAAAAAGGTCAAACGGTATAGAGGCAGTTTTATGAGCTGCGATATCAGCTCCAGCATTTCCTGACTTCTCGACAGGCATTCCAGAAAAGAAATCAGAAGTATCGTCCTTATTCTGATTGTTGTGGAAGGAGACATCTGCAAATGGGTCATCATCAAGCTGCTGCCCTTTGGTGCTCTCAGAGACATTAATACTGTCTCCAAACAAATCATCAATCAACGGAGCACCAGAAGCCGCGACATTCGATTGCACTGGCTCACCAACGTGTTTCAGGTCTTCTGCTGCAAGCAGATCATCTGGCCCACTGGTGTCTATCAAGTCCGGTACAACTGAAGGCTGGGGAGAATTTACAACACGGTTGACTAGACCATTTTGTCCACCTCCAAGAAGATTCAGTACCTGCAGCAATCACCAATTAACAATTCATTGAATACAGATTTTGGTACCCGGGTCAACCACAATTTCATATTCAATGTACTTACAAATTAAACAAAACGATCCACCATCAACCAGAAACACATTTCCTTCAGGTCTAGCAAATAAAAGTAACATCCAAGTGATCCGACATTATGATTATTACCATGGGGTTAAGAATTCATTCCCGGAGAAACTTGCAAAATTCTGCACTAAGATGATGATGCATAAAGCTACAAAGTAATTTGCATCTTTATGCAGCATAATCTTAGTGATAGTAGTTTGCATCTACCAGCTATGAGTTTTCACCTAATACTTGAACATTATAGAATGACCACTAACCACCAGTTATGCATAGATGTTACACAAAATCTCTTCAGGGACTAGGAAAGGCAAAGATAAAATCTAAATAAAAAGATGGAGAAAACTCAAGTCTGCTTTTTGTATCTTATTTTATAAAGATGAATGCCTAATAGTTCACGCTTTACAATTCTTCGTGCAACTGAGCAATTTGCTATCAAATCTAGACTCTCTTCACACAATATATATACAATGATTTCATGCCTGTGAACTTTTGAAGGGAAAATCAAAGATGGCAGCAGCTAAAGTATGGATTTTAGAAAATTCTCAGCCATAAACTTGCACATCACCAGCTCTCTTTTCCTTTCCACTACAAACATTTAAATAGACATCAAATTACCTTATTTGCTTTCTCCCTCAATGATGCTTGGGGTGATTCAGAACACTGTACCACTACATCGATATTGTCACCAAAATATGAGGCTATGACTGAAAAGTGCTCGTCATCTTTCTTCCTTAAAACTGCCTCAAGAACACAGATGGCTTTCATCCGAACCTAAAAATGAACATCAGATCAGACCTCATTCTATGGCAATAGTACCCATTCACCAAAACCAAGAGCATATTGTATCTTTCAATAATTGTGTATACCATCACATATATGGCAAGTTTCTGTAGAAAAGGTGAAACTAAGATCCTTTACAAACAGTTGAAAAGAAAGATGGACATCGGCAAATTCTCCATGTTCATAATTTCCCAAAACTTTCTGTTTTGAAATATGATTACGGATGGGATTTACAAACAAAACACAATAATGAAATGAGGACCAGACCTGCCACATAGGGGATCTAATTTTTGCTTCAATGGCATGTCCTAAACTCAGTGCATTCAGCTTTGAGGCTTCCACCAGAAATACTTGCAGAGCATCACGTGTAGGCTGTAGACGAACACCGCCAGATGTCACTATTGTCTCCAATAGTTTCTCCTCACGCGATTTTTGACTGTGCGTTGAACCAGATACTCCATTTCCTATTTCTGCATGGGTCGCCGTAATATCTTGGCCCCAATTTCCAGAACTAGCATTGTTTGAGAATCGAGAAGAGTTGGAAGTATCTGTGTGAGAACCACTTCCCTCATATCTATCAGAGTAATCACTTTCCCTAGTCAAAGAACGACGAAGATTTGGGCTTCTGTAACTCCCAGGGTCATTAGTTTTCCTCAGAGAAGGGGATTGTGTGAAATTACTCAATCCCTGTTTGATTGTTGAGCTTCCGATGTCAACAACCTCACTGATAAAGGACCTTTTATCATCTGATGGCATTTCATAGTTGGTGCTACCAAATCCCTGAATCCGACCGCCAAGACTACTTTCTTTGGGTGCTGGTTTGCTTTCCTCAGATGAAAACAGAGCAGATAATGTTTCCTGTGCTGTTTCACGTACAGCCTTGTTCAATGCATCACCCTTCAAGGGATCAGGCTGACCCTTGTAATGGATCAACTGACGTACAGCAACCGAATTCCTTTGCATCTCTCTTCTGAACTCAGCGCCTGACTTTCCGACGGCATATTTGATGACCCTTAATGCCTAACAAACACAACATAATCAGAGTAAACACCAGATAATGCAGCAACCAACAGGCAACAACTATTAAAATTGCATAGTAGTGGCATGCAACTTAAGCAGGCACGAAAAAAATAAGTGGTAGTTTTTTGGTAAGATTCTCTTATGATGGAGTACTAAAGTAGGAAATAGTGAAATACAATTTGAACAGTATGTAATTCTAAGTTCTAAACACATGTGAACCCTGTACCTTTTCCCTGTCAAGTATTATTCCTATCACTGCAGGAATCATTATGTTTATTGATTTGGCTACATGTTTACCAATACCCTTCTCAGTCAAGGCATCTTCAGTTCATGAAACAAACTTTTTTTACCAAAACAGGAAAATAAATTTAGCTCAATAATTTTCCAGTCACCCCTAAACCAACATTAATCAGCAAATAACAATCTCAAACGAATAAAACCAAGCTAAAGTATCAACAGAAAGCTCAATAAAACACATATGCAGCTCAATCAAACCAGATACCTTCTGCTTAACAATGGGCGATTTGTGCTGAAGGCGCTTAAGGATGAATTCGGATAGTTCCTTGACAATAGAAATATGTGACGACCTCAGCAAATCACAAATCTCTTCAATCTTGTACACCGGAGCAACCTTATCTTCATCAGACGTCGCGGCGTCGATCAACCTCGACCTCCAGTACGATTCCACCGCTCTCCTGCTCTGCTCCATTCACTTCCGATCGTTCTCGATCCAAATGCTCGATTCGATTGCCTGATCACCGGATCGATAACCAAAACTGTGGATTATGAAGAAAGATCAATCTGTGAGGAGAATTTGGATCGGAATTGTCAGGTGATTAGAGTAGAAAAAAGGGATTTATTTCTGGGTTTTTGTTTTGTTATAGCCAAGGAGAAAATTGCTAAAACCAAGTCTGACTTTTTTCGCGAGTAGTTCATCACGTAATAATGCATCAGAGAGCCCCCAACTTTGGCTTTTGTCATATTTGCTCCCATTATTTGAAGAGTTTGCATAACTTTGAAAATGAGTGTTGTTTTAGAAATCGAACATGTTAACGAGCCGAGTCGGTTTGAGCCGATCTTTGGATTAATGGATCAATGAACGCTATAACTTAAGGCATGCGAGTGATAGGCTCGTGCCTGTCGAGCATCACATGATCGGCTCGTCAGTTTTATCACCAGCTGCTCGAAAAGCTCGGCTAAGATTATGATCGACAGAACTCGATTCGTTTTTGCTTGACTCGTTAAAGCTTGAAAATAAACTTATTTTTTATAAATGTTACATAATTATGCAATATAAATACAACCTAATAATAAACTCATGATTTCAAAAGATCGTGCATATATTAAGAGTATAATACAATTAAAGAATATTTGTACATTATGTAGATATTTGCAGCTCCGCACAGAAGCTGGAGCAGCTCCGGGGCTCCACCTCCGCCCAATCTGCGCAGAGCTTCTTAAAGGAAAAAAGGGGGGGAAAAGGGAGAAGGAAGATAAAGAGAGGGGAAGAGCTTCTTAAGGGGGGGGGGGGGAGGAGAATAAGAAATATAGGAGGAAGGAGAAGGGAAGAAATTGTAAAGATGATATTCGAAGATGATGAAACTGTCATAAAATGGAGCTTGGAGATGATTAAGATGAAGAAGAAATGTAAATAGCTTCAAGCTTCTTTAAAAAAAAAGTTAAATTGAATATATAATCAACTTTTGTAAATAGAAAAAGTTTAAGGGTAAGATTGTAATTATACAAAGTGTCGAAATTGCAATTTAGTCCTGATGTGTTTGCTGCTGTTTACAAAAATTGAAGGGTAAGATTGTAATTATATATACTAAAATCGCGTCATGTGTTACACACGTGAAGCATATTCATGTTATTGTGACACTTTTTTTATAGGTTTTATATTACTTTTTATTTTGTGTTTTTGTGTGGTAAAATTGTGTAATTTTTTTACTATTTATTAGAAATAAAAATCAACGAAGCATATTTATTTTTTGTGTCAGATCGTACATATTGATGAAGAGATTATTTTAGTGAAATCAGAATTATTTTTGGATAGTCGTATTTATAATGAACTCCAATATACTTGTTTGGGTTGAAAGGTTCGATTCTTGATTTCCTTAAATAATGTACAAAACAAAGAAGACCGGTGCCTAACAAACTGATCAACTGATTGTAGGGAATCATTAATGTAACAGAAATTGATTCCAGATACAAAATCGCGGGGGGAAAGAGTTTAAAGGCGGGGGGCGGGGGGAATGTAAGAAAGTTGAACTAAACAAGAGATCTAAGCGGATATGTCTCCAACCATTGTTAACAACATGTGGCTCATTATAAAGGGTTAATATTATTGCTCATGAGTTTCTCCCGGGCTTCAATTCTAATTGTGAATCGAGTACCTTGTAAATCCATCAAATCTTAATTGTATGACGTTCTTTTCTATTATCGTTGATAAACTGGTTGAGGAAAAAACAAGACCGCCGCTATGTGCTCTATAAATCTGGAATTGCATTCATTACCCCTAATATAAATTTGTCAATATATATTGTATAGTCCCAAACATTTATATATTGTATAGTCCATAACGTTTGACCACCGCTATGTGCTCTATAAAATATATATATATACAATCCTAATTATGTGAATTGGTTTTTTTTTCGAATTGGCAAAAAAGTTTTATTCATGTTATCGTAATATTTACATAAAGTTACAATGATATGTATTACATTTTTTGCTTAAAATGCTAGCCTTTAAGCTAACTATCCCACACCATCTATGACTACACTGACACCCCCCCCCCCCAACCTTCATAATCGTGTACTCCACCTCGTTGCATTCTTAAAACCTCTGGGGTAAAATTCAAAGGGATAAAACCCCAAAAGAGGAAAAAAGAGTACAACCGAGGACGGTAGTGTCAATGTGGAATTGATTGAAAATTACAATTCAACCCATATGTTGAATTTATGTGAATAGGTATTCTTGTTTCAAATAATTTGGGTGAAATATTTTTGTCACCTTCATCAAACAAATTGACAATTACAGTGCTGCTAATGTGATGGGTAATTGATTGTATACTTTCCCCACACATTCCAGACGTCGATGCATATGCCTTTTCGAGCAAAAACCTTCAAATGTTTTCATTATGTGTAGTTGATTGACATTACTAATTACAATATAACATATTGATACAATGTGCTCACGTGGAAGGCTAAGATGTATGTGATTGCTTTTTTATATATCAGCGTGTAAGAAGGTTTACTTAGTTGTTATAAAATGGTTACAAAAACTTATAAAAGACCACACATAAGTGGTCTTTTGAAAAAGACCACGTCCAATTGGATTTTCGCGGGCCGGGTCAATCAATTTGGATCCGGGTGCAGTTTTAACGGGTCAATATATAAAGGGTGGTTTTTATTTATTTTTTTCTTTATTTTCCAAATCTCGCTTCTTCTGAAATTCCAGACGCCTTTATTGTCTCCTCCAGCAGAAATCAACCAAACCCAATTGCAATCCGATTTCTCAGCTACAATTCTCATCTTTCTTCCTTCTCAAATCTCCTCTTCAATATGTTTCTCTTCTAATTTGTGCTTGCAGATCCATCTA
>JAYMSL010000516.1:0-23663 GCA_036897195.1 Plantago coronopus
GGAGATTAGTTTTTACCGTGTTAATATTCTTTCAGCTTTTCAGTTTTGCTTTTTTTTTATTCTTTATTTTTAATAATTTGTTATAATGATTTATTGCTTTTTTTTTTATATGATTTTAAGTTTTTTTTCATATTTTTTTTGATAGTTTTGGGAATATGTTATTTATTTACCTCCCCCGCTCCCCCCCCGGGTGTAATCCCACCCCCCCTGGGGCGGGTAGACAAAAACCCCCCCCGGCGGGGTTAATAATTTAGTCACCCCGCCGTAGGTACGGCGGCTACGGCAGGTGGGTTAATATTTTGGCAAATACCCACCCGCGTACACCCCTAGTTTTACCCTTCAGCGGTTACTGCAGTGTAACCGGACTGTTTTTCATAAAAATTCCCGGTACAACCGTTCGAACCGGGCGGTCCGGTTCGGGTTTTTAAACACTCGCCGTCAATTAAAATGTTGTTTTCAGAATTTCAGGTATACAATTTTGAGAAAGTTCCAATTTCCGATAGTAAGCTGAGAATGGCCACCACGGCGGTTACAACGCCACCTGCTATCGGCGGGGACGGAGCTAACGGCATGACGCCATTGGAGGTAAATTCTGCCCGTATCACCGTCGTGATGCAGAGGCTAGCTATTTACTGCCGAAAACATGTGGTAGACGACTCCAAGCGGAAGGAGGTCTCCAAGCTCTGCCTCACGCTCTCTAGGTTATACTCTTTACTTCTTTTTTGCCTTTTCCCCTTTCTATGCTGGTTCTGCATTTAAACCTAATGATCCCCGTGTAAATCTGTACGTTTGATTTATGCCTTGTTCAATTTTGTTCTGAATTTGTTTATGTGTCATCTGCCTTGCTAATTAAAGAATCCATCTGCTTGAGTATTTTTTGTATCAATGTTGCTCATGTTTGATTCAATTGAGTGTTTGTTAGCCCGTCCTAGGAGGTGGCGCTACTTGAGGTGTTTTCTCCGGTCATCACATATAGTACATTTTGTTTTCCTTGCATTTGGTCTAGGCTATGGGGTTTAGTGTTGTTAAGGTGCATGTATAGTGCATTTTATGTAGTTTTTGATGCTTAGGTTTTGGTAAACTTTTTGTCGGAAAACTTCCATTAGACAGGATAAAATGAAGAATGGATAAACACTGAAAGATGAACATTGGAGTATCAGTAAACACTCAAAAAGAGCTTGGAGTGCCTTCACACTTAGCACCGAATTGCCTCTTGCACATAATGAAACTCTATCTTTCCATCCAAGTGAAATTTTGCGAAGTTATTTAAACGGCGATTTTAGTTTGCACACCATTACACATCTAAGATTGTATTACAATGTTCTGATATGTTTTTTTTGGAAGCGGCAAATCGAGGATCAATATGGGTCTCCATTTACCCATGAGGTGACTTGAAACCCCTGACCTATTGGTTGGAGGGGAAGTGTAATGTTCCTATATGTTATTTCCTATTTATGGTTGTTTTTATTGCTTGCAATTATGTTCTTTAGTTACCTGTGGTGGGGGTTATTCACTAGTGTATGCATCTTGGCACCTCCTCAGGACACAAATGTTAAGCATGATTATAATCTAGGTTCTTTTTTTTTTTTAATTTACTTGTGTGCACGTGAAACAAAACTTTCTTTTCCCCTTTCAATTTTCTTGTGCATCCACATGCCTATGCATGTATTTGAGACTAAGATACAATTTTACATTTTTCATGTTATTGATGTAGCCTATATTGTGGTTGTAGAAGTATAAATTTTCTCATTCACCTTCTCAGTAATTGAACAAATATATAGTCTTGCCCCTCCATTCTTGGACCAAACGGGATTTCCTGTTTTATTGTTACAGTCGTGCATTTCTTAAACCACATAATTGATGCAAAATTAGTTTTGTGATGAACTTTCATGTTACGTGTTGTTGACTGGATTTCTTTTGTTTGATTTTGTTGCAATTTCTTTTTGGCAATATAGAGGCTTTGATTATGCCCTTGCGAACCATGTGGTCCCGAACAAAGCTCAAGAATTGCCTTCTCTTCTAACTCAGGTGATGACACTATTTGAATTTTCAAGTATTGCGTTATCAATTTGGCTGGGAAGTAACTTGCATATTCTCCTCAAAAGAGACATTTTGACATGATTGAATAGCAAATGCTTTTTCGTGGATTGGACAGTAAAAAAGACATCAATTTGTTAGAATTTTGGACATGCAAGGTTCTGAATTTGTTCTTTCCAGGAAGTCGCACTTTACATAATTGTTACTACTCTGTAAATGGACATTAAGTTGGCTATTCTCTTCCTTTTTCTATTTTTTCCCCGTGTATAACGGTTATTAGGGAAAGAAATATATTTACATTTGCCTTTTAAGCCGCACCAATTCCTTTTTTTTTTCTGTGAGGGGGCTTGTTTTTTGAACATGAAAAGAAAAGTCATGCTGAGACTGTTCAGGAACAATTACTTGGATATTACATTAGTAGTTAATTTGGATTAGGTGGCTGTTAGATATCTTAATTTACAAAATCAAGCTTTCTTGAACATGACAAGGAAAATAAAGTTGATGCTATGTGGGAACCACTTGGTTATTACATTAGACATTAATTTGGGTGCAATGGTTAATGGATATCTTATTTTAAGATCTTAAGTAAAAAGCATGTGAGCTTTGGGCTGGTTCTGCTCATGTTACCTTAGCTCTTATTCTTTAGCTACTTGTTAAGAAATAATCAGCCTCCTTGTTTGAAAGATCTGCAGCAGGAGTCATGACAATCCTGAACTTTATGGTTCCGTAACTTGTAAACTATCTTGTATGATCCTTATATTCACAGAAACTGTCCAGCGCATTTTATTTTATTAAAGGTAGTACAAGAGCACCGACACTAGGAAGACCTAAATAATTTACTGGTTTGGGCACATCGTACTGTATTGCTGCACTTGTAACTTATTGATATTCTTGCAACCAGATTATGGTGATTCTAGTTGCTTTACCTTCCATTTATGTGAAGTTGTGATCATAGCACTTCCAGTTGTTGAGTATATCATTAAGTACCAGAGCTATGGCCTCCGAATTTATCTTTGGTCAGGAGCCAGTCTTCTCTTCATGTTTACTTTCCGTATTGATTTTTCCTTCTGCACTCACTGAGTTGAGTATGCCTGTATGGCCATGTCAATTTTCATGACATCCATGATTTCTGCATCTTCTATGAATTTCTATTAGCAGTTTAACAAGCCTATTTTAATTATTCCCCGTTGATAGATTTGCCAATCTTACGGTGATGACCAAGAGGTGCAACCAACTATTATGACCCTATTGATTGCTGCCAAGGTAAAATATGTCTCTACCTTTCTATGTGTGATTTGACAGAATTTCCTTTCGATGGTATCCTGGTGTCGTATTTGAAGTGGGTAAATCAGAAAAAATATACTCTATAGTGAGGCTGATATTTTTGTTAGTTAAGAGTGGTCCATTTTAGGTACTACATTTTCCATGTCATTTCCAACTGCAAACAATTCCTTTACTTAAAACTGCACAACTGGAATTTTTCACTCTTTATTGAATAACACCCCACATAGGCCCATACAACCTCTTATTCACGATTTAAATGATACCCCACATGAATCGCCACTTGTTTTTCCGTGCTTAGCACACAAGGTTAGTTTCAACCGAGATGGAAGGAGTTTAGTGTTTCATGTACTTTGGCCCATAAGTTGCGGAAAAATGTGTGTGAGGTACACTCTCCACTGGAAGTCAGAACCACACCAGATTATGACAGCAAAAAGCATGTTATTTACTCTCCATAGGAAAATTAAACTGATGGGGTGTATTTTAATATACAATTAAATTTATGAAGTGTATGCATATATGCTATTGGTGCTTGGTTCATTAGCAACTGATTGCAGATGGATGAGTTACTTCTATGAAATGTAGTAAGCACCAAGAGGTCTTATAATGAGCCTTTAGTATCACAACCTATCTACTAATGTTAAAACATGCCCTGTGAATACCATCTAAACCCCGACATATTTGTTCCTCAACTTTCATAACAGTTTGGTAGTACAATTTTTTCTTCATACCGGTGTATGATCTTGGAGATACCCATGGCTCCAAAATGTCATATTTACACAAGGCTTCTCGCAATATTACCTCAGTCCCCCCCCCCTTCTGTTTACCTATGTGTATGTTGTTTTGTAGGGCGCTTGTAAAAGCGGGTGGTATTCAGATCATCATATTGAAGAAGTAATGAAGCTTGTTAATGAGGTTGCTTACAATTTTTATCGAAATATTCATTAATCATTTTTTTATTAATATTATTGTTATTATTTTAATTTTGTCTTTCTGCATACACGATCCACTTTCCAGCCACTATCTTATCTTTTCTCATGTCTGCAGATAGGAAGCAACTTTGGTACTGTGTCTCCTCTATCCAGTGATCCCAGCTCTCACCATCATTCTATAATATCAACAATCATGTTGCGGTAATATGCTGTGTATCCAATATTTGGTATTTATAATGATCAACTTGCCAGAGAATTGTCAAAACAGAAATGTTGTATCACAACATGTTTACATGATATTTTGTATGCTCAAACTTGTATT
This sequence comes from Plantago coronopus, assembly GCA_036897195.1. NCBI lineage: Eukaryota > Viridiplantae > Streptophyta > Magnoliopsida > Lamiales > Plantaginaceae > Plantago > Plantago coronopus. The sequence continues at coordinate 4,573 of JAYMSL010000516.1, forward strand.
GAAGCATTCAAGGTTTCAGGCTTACGAGCTTCAAGCTAGGCTCTTGTTCTTTATTTGCTGTTGGTTACTGACTTACTGGTACAACATGTGTGTGTAACTCTATCGCCTTCACAAATATATGATGGGAGCCCATCACTCTTTTTGCTCCTTTTTATTTACTGTTTTCCACCAAGTCTATTAGCTGCCTTCTGTGCGGAGTCTAATTTTTTCACATTGTTTGCCACTGAAACAAATTTGTTTTGTTAATGCCTGCAGATTTTATCCACGACGGAAAATGGGGCAAATGCTCTTTTGTGTTGATGCAAAGGTAGTTTTCCTTCTCACAATCGCAGTATGTGATGCATATTCAATTTCTAATGTTATTTGTGTTTACGCGCCATGCTTTAGCCTGGATACGGAGCTTATCTGAGTGACTTCCAGATCTTGAAGAACTTTAAGGGTGCCCCTGGAGAGAAATTGGTAACTTTAAAATTTCAACACTCAATTTCAACTTCTTACGTTGAGTATGAATGCTTTTGTGGATGGGTCTATTTTCTAGTGCATCATATCTTTATGATTATCCCTTGGATAGGCTTGCGGCTTCTTGTGTAGACCAGGAGAGATCGAATTAGGGTCGTTAAGTACTATTGCATTTGTCCTGAGAAAAGATTTAAGTGTTGTGTCATGTTGCATTAGATTATGACCGCTAAATAATTTGATTTAATTACTTGTGCCCTTCCAAAAGTTAAAAGTGTTTTCTTGAGCATGAAGACGCTTTCTTTATTGGAATTTAAAAATATCAATATCAAAGATAGATAAATACACGTGAAGTGTATTACAGCAAATCTGATAGCCAAGAGATTCGGCTACTGTTATCAGGTAAACGGCTTGCTGCTACATTGAAACAACAAAGTGACAACCAAAAAAAGTTCATCACACATATTCTCAATCCGGCTAGAAACATTCTTAATCTACTATATTTCTCTCGTTCCAAGTGCACCAAACAACACCACAGGGTATTCCGCATAATCTTTTTATCTCTATCTCTGAAGTTCCTTTGTCAAGGCCTGAGCAAGTCCCCCATTTTGCTTGGCTATGAGGGGTAAAAGTGGCTCAGAGGGTCTATTCTTTCCTTACCCCCTCCCACAGATATAATACTCTTGGTTGCTTTCAATGTCATGTAACTGATCTAGGTTGCTCAACGAGCCATTTAAATTGATTCTGATCTAAAATGTTAAAAAGTGCGACCTACAGTTTGGTCTCAGCTTACATATACATTCTAATCCGTCCAGCGCTTTTGATTTGTATTTTATATATTTCTTTTTAACTAGATCTGGGATAGCAATCATATCAATTTGCTATATGTTATGCTTTCTTCCTGGCAATCCGCAACAAAGGTTATAGCTACGAATTCGACCCATACCCAACTCAGCTCTACCACAATAATGAGAGCTTAAAGTTGAGTGTTTCATTTACACGAGGAACTGAACCTATTGATAGGAATTACAAACAGCCCCCCCTCCTCCGCCACTTGTTTTTACTACACATTATGCATGCGTTCCTCCAAAGTTGTAACTGAAAAATGCAAAAGCTGCCTCGACAGTGACATTTTATTCTCTGTTCTTCTGCTCTTTCCTAGTGAGAATGTCTGACCAAAAAGTTAATTTAGTATACAGAATTTCAAGAATGTAGTCATGTACTTTTACCCTTTCCGGATCTTGTTATACTACAAATGATAGGTCATTTTCTAAAGATCGCGACAGATTGAGTAATTATAGCATGACTCGACAGTGACTGTTCGTTAACTGGAATTTAGTTGTTTTGGTGTATTTGTTATGCATATTGCATGAGCCGACAGTGACTGTTCGTTAACTGGAATTCAGTTGTTTTAGTGTATTTGTTATGCATATTCAGCCCCAAAAGTCTTGTGTTAGACTGTCTGTGGATAGACACTACCTAACCTACATTAGCCACACCCTATGTTGTAAGTGAAAACACCTGTGTTGATATAAACATAGATGTTTTGACTTTACGACATAGACCGTGTCTAACCATAGACGCTCTAACATTAGACTTGCTCAGTCAGCCCAGTCCCATGGAAAAGTAATTCATGATTATCCTTTTCGCATACAGACTTTGTTTGTTGTTCAAATGGATAATGTTGAGACAGCTTCCTGCCTGATTACGCCTCCAAAAGTGAAGTATGGTTTTCTTCCTCAATCTATTCTTCTCTCCGGTTTGGACTTAATTGGAGTATTACCAAACATGCTTAATTTTATGTATTTTGTCGTCTTCATATCCTGCAGTTTTCTCTTGAATGGAAAAGGAGTAGAAAAGAGAACTGCTGTTTTTATGGTATGTCAATTTGGGATTGATAAAATGTATTCAAGTAACTGCCTCAAATTTTATGTGGATCATTTTTGCCTATTTAGGATTCAGGGCCTCAAATGCCTACAGTTGTGAGACAGTATCTGCAGTATGGAACCAATCTGCTTCAAGCTGTTGGTGAGTTTAATGGTATGTATGGTACAGGTATTGTTCTTCGAGCTCTTTAGATTTTCTATGAATATTGCAGAAGTTCTTACTCTTGATGCTGATCATCTGTGAAGGAAATTATATCATAGCAATGGCTCTCATGAGTCAGGTGACAGGCCCTGGCAGTGATGGGCTCCAAGATCATGTAGCTGCAGCTTTAGATTCAGGTGACATACTTGTAAAAATTACTTTCTAGAGAATCCATTATTTTCTTAATGTTTATATAGCTCAACCCCGTTCAATAAATATCAAGACGTGCTATTATAGTTAGCTGACTTAAAAAAATGTTTCCCTTGTACAACTTCTGGTAAGAGGATCAACAAGTTTTCTTTTGCTGATATTTAAATTAGTACTCAGAATAATCCTCTGGGCCTTAACTGGTTAACTATGCTGTATTTTTTAACTTACTCTTTTTCCATCTCTATGTAGATCCTGACATTATTGAGGGTCCATTCCGGATATCATTGAATTGTCCTATTAGGTAACCTTAATATTTGCTAGTTATCCACATTTTTTAGTAAAGGAAACCTTTTCTCATCTATATTTGAAAATCTTTGTACTTGTGCTGCACTCATGCTTCATTTTTAAAGAACATTAATTGTGCGTGCTTGTGTTAATACCATTAGGTGTTAGGAGAAAGGTAAGATGTATCAGCAGTACCTGTGCCAGATAAATATTATTTGTGGAATTAGACTTCTGGCCACCTTTTTTATTTTCTAGAATCGCCAGTCATGTTGCTTTTTGACTTGTCATTCCATGCATTTCATTTCAAGTTTTTGCCAATTGACCTCTCTTGAATTGCCTACTTCGTCTTTCAACATGACAGTTTCACGAGAATTAAGACTCCTGTCAAAGGGTATTTGTGCAATCATATCCAGGTAGTTTCTCGTAGACTTTTTCTTGCTTGGAATCTCCAGTCAAGTGTGGTTTATTTGCTTCTGTTTATTCCCTCTCTTTTAAATGGTACATGGCTTGTGTACTCCTTTTATTCCCTCTCTTTTTAATTTTTTTTCTTCTAATTACCACTCAAGAATGTTTAAGCATCAGACTTTTGAAGAGCAAGTTTGGAATTGATGGTTTGGATTGTGCTGTGTTTGATAATGTGTATTTCATTCTGTTCAATGGTCATTAAGTTATTTTCTGAATTTCCTTCCCATAACGATTGTGTGGTTCCCAGTTCTGTATGCTGATTTGCCTCCAAAAGTTTTATAAATCTATGTTATCTTCTTACACAGTGAAACATCTCAGAGTAAAACTGTTTTCATAAAGAAATTAATTATAGCACCCTTCTTCCCCTTGGCTGGCTTAAACATCCGCTAACTACTCATCCTTATTTAATCTCCTTTCGGATCCATTCACGTATCTTTGTTTTCTATGATTTTTTTTCAGTGTTTTGATTATGACAACTACATGGATATGAACTCAAGGTGTCCCTCATGGCGTTGCCCACACTGCAGGAAGTCTGTGTGCTTTACTGATCTTCGTATTGATCAAAAAATTGTCAAGGCAAGTGGTTTTGTCTTTGATTTTTTTTCCCAAGCTGAATTTGCATTATCTGTCTAATTTGAGCGATTGATTTGGTTATTCTCAGATTTTGAAAGAGATTGGGCCGAAGGTCAATGACATAATTATCAACTCGGATGGATCATGGAAAAATTCCATGGGGACTGATGATGCTACACAGCAACCAGATGGTAAGACCTCCATCTCTGGTGAAGATGATACTGAAAATGTTAGCCCACCAACTTCACCCTTCGATGTGCTGGACCTTACTGAAACAGATGAGGTCATGGATGATGTAGTCATTCATGAAACTGAAGACAGAAAATTCGACCCAGTTCTCTCACAAAATGAATCTTCAGTCCCAGGTACTAATACATGTTCTGTTAATGAGGACAACTTCTGGTCTGGACTTTATAGGTCAACCTTTGGAGCTGGGTCATCGAGTGTTCAGCAGAACAATAATTATTGTGGGTCTGCATTGGGGATCGAGTCTAGTACGACTTCTATTCCAAACAGAGAAATTGAGGCTTCCCCTGGGAATAGTTTTGCAACAAACCAATATGGTGGGAATCCTGCCAGCACTACTGAGTATGGAACTTCAGCACAGTTACAACCCAGGAATGTGACCACAGCACCAGTTGCAGTTCAGGCTCTACCATCTATGCAGACTACTTATTCTCTGGCAGTACAAAGGTCCAGAAGCACTCCAAACACTTTTATTAGGCAAAATAGCCTTCCAACAGCTACGCAAGGTCCACTTCTATCTCCTGTGAACATGAACTCAACAATTCGGTCAAGCCCACAGCTCCCACATTTATCATCAACACCATTGAGTCACTATCCAGGTTTACAGGTAAATGATGTCCTTTGTACTCTCTGAGTTTGTTTAGAAAAAAAAAAAGAATAAAGCATTAAGAAACCCATACCACAACTTGCACAAATCTGTGTTATTCTCATTGGTATATAGCCTCATACTGATCTACAACACCATCCCTTTCAAATTGAGGAAGTTGTATTAGCATCTACACTTTCTCAACTGGCAGTGGGAGGAATTTAATGAGGAGTTTATAGAAGTATGTCTATGCAATTCATACTAAGGGCAAGGTTGATGATTTCATGCATCTTACTGTTAGAAGAATAAACAATTTGTTTACATAAACAGTGATATTGATGCTTTTGCGTTTATAGGTTGGAGAATTCCCCTATTAAACTTGTGAAGTTGTCTTGTATATAAAAATTAAATCACTTCACTCCTAATAATTTGTTTGTCTGATTGCTCAGCGAAATACTGGCCTTCAGTCTCAGAATCAGGTCCAACATGCTTACAGAACTTCAATAGAACACCAACACTCGAGTCAGCGTATGTCAAATATCAGGATGCCTCAACCAACTAATCAATCACCAAGGTCTATGCAATCTCCATCTGTCTTCACTCGACCCCAGGGCCATGTTGGAGCTTTACCAGAGAGAGGAAGTTATCCAAGTAGTGGAGTCAGCAACCAAAATTCTCAAATGCTCGCAGATGCCAACAGAGCTGCACAAATGTCTTTGGATTCATCTAGAGGTGTATCGCCATATTCAGTGAACAGTCCTACTGGGCTCAGAATGCCATTTCAGGGAGACCATAGGGTGAATGCTGGAGCGACGTCACAACCACTGACCAGAACTGATTCCTTGGAGACACCCGATCCAAACTGGCGACCAGCAGGGCGTATGCGTGGAGCTCTAACTGGGCAGGCTTATTCTGAAGCAATGAAGCAATTCATTATTGGTCCCACCCAGCAAGCTCAAGCACATGCTGCTAGACCAGTGTCCAATGTGGCATCTCTTCCTGTTAATGTCCAATCCCGCCTGGCTGACCGAGCAACTCAGGGTTCTCCTGCTGCTGCTGCAGGACCACCAAGCAATCAAGGGACGTAGGAAGAATCACTTTGTTCATATATGCGTGGAGCTCTAACTGGGCAGGCATATTTTGAAGCAATGAAGCAATTCATTATTGGTCCCACCCAGCAGCAAGCTCAAGCACTTGCTGCTAGACCAGTGTCGAATGGGGCGTCCCTCCCTGTTAATGGCCAATTCCGCCCTGGCCGATTGAGCAACTCAGGGTTCTCCTTCTGCTGCATGACCACCAAGCAATCAAGGGACATAGGAAGAATCGCTTTGCTCATATAAGTTGCTTTATTTGTGATGATGTATGGATTTTCGGTAGCGCCTCTTGGGCATTGATAGTTCTATGGTTAACAACTATGCATGCTTGTATTTATTGGGGTTGAAGGGTGTTATACCTAAGGATTCTAAATCACTTGTGCGGGGGGTTTAAACTTTTCTATGCACAGCGATAGTCTTTCGTCCTACCAGGATTCTGAACCACATTTATGCAACTGGCTTCATGTTGTTTTGACAGGTATAAGATACATCATGTTGTTTGATGGTTTGTTTGGAATACATAGTACAGACTAATATTTGATTGGAGTTTTTTTTTTTTTTATAGTTTTGGCCCATTTCAACCATAGTAAAGAGTTCGAGGTCTCTATTTGACATTTAATGTCTCAAACAATGTGCAGTACGAAAAGGGTTCATCGGTCAATATAGTTTGGGGCAAAATGCAGGTAATATTATTAATTAGATATAAATCTATCAAATCTTACTGTATCTCCACAAAGAATAAAGAAGGATAAGATGATAATTAATCTGGAACAATTTGTTTGTTTTAGTAGTAATTGCCTCGAATCCAACGTGGCCATTGGATTATTTGGATAATCATAAATCAACAATTTCGTTTGAATTAAAACAGTACAATCAGATTGAATGTTGTACAATACAGATTTTAAACAAGAACTGAGCGAGGGGTTTTATTTGTCAGTGATACAAAGTATTAGTAGAGTGGGTATCAGACTTGTTTCCATGGTTGAACAAAGTTTGGGACCTAATTGCAAAAAAAAAAAAAAAGAAGCCATATATGAAACTAGAATGTAACTTTCTCGTTGTTCGATTGGGACAGAGCGATACATAGATACTCTATACAACGTCATAAAATAGTGTAGGACTTACAGTAACAACTTCATCATATCACTTGGTACAAGTAGTGTACTAACACGTGCTTACTGCTTTAGAGTTTGGAAAATTTCTTAAGTTCAATTATTTTCAATTTAAATTCAGGTCAGTTCAGATTTGATTAGGCCAAATTTTACTTAGTTCGGTTTATTTCATTTCAGTTATTAGCTGAAATTTAATGAGAATCTATGCAATTTACCAAGGTTTAATTACCGATGAACCTCATACTAACACTAAATTATTTTCTGATATTTTTTTTTGAGAGGAATTATTTTCTGATTTTAAGAGCTTACTTTCTTTACAAACTCCGTTACAGCTGACGGATCATACACCTCTCTTCTTCTTCTTCCCAAACAAACACTGAAGATTTCTGAACCGGCCTATGTGAACCAGCCGACGATCAACTCTCCGATGAAGTGTAAGTCGGTGGCCTGCATATGGTCCGGCTCGCCGCCGGTTCAACGAGTTACCTCCACCGCCGTAATCCGCGAACCGCCTACTCTTTACACCGGCGGATCTGATGGCTCCATCATCTGGTGGAACCTCGTTTCCTCTCTCGACAAACTGGTAATGTCCGTCTTCAGTAACCGTCTCTTTGTGATTTTGTACCAATTCGAGATGAGAATTACTGTTTTTCAATTCTGTGATCAGTCAGCTGATTTACTTTTGCTTGCGCTTCAAATGTGGAATTTGGTAGTTCTACTTGATAATTTTTTCATTATTTGCTCATTCTCATTTGTGAGTTATTTTATTTGAAGTTTATGCAAGCAAATTGATTGTGCCAAATGCTATTCAGAATGCTGTTAACAGCTGCAAATGCTTAGTTCAAGTTCAAGTTCAAGGTTGAAGTTTAAATAGAAAAGAGATTATGCTAAATCTGCTGGAACTATTAAGAGAAGCTTTGTTTTGTTAATCAAATTCTCCTGATACGCGATCCATCTTAAATAGAACTTTGTCAGTCATATGCAACCAAATATTCATCTCATAAATATAATTCAAAACTACTATAGTTATATGCGTATATCATTAGTATATCTGGAACTGGAACTAGAAGAAGCTAACAGATTATCCATTTATATGACTTGTTTATCTTGCAAAGAATTTTGCTGACGTCGAGCACCTTCTTATATCACCATATCTATGTATATGGAGAACTTCACATGACCATAGGAGAAGGTTATTATTTCCAATGTACCACACACATTTTAATCTACCCATATAATAATTGCTTGCGGGGAAAAGTTACCTGCCGGATTTTATAGAATCTGGTACTAACATATTGATTGCAAAGGGCCTGTTTCTCTTCTTTTGGCCTAGTTTTTGATGGATTGTAAAGGGTTCGGGCTGAAGGGGTTTTATTTATTTATTATTATTATTATTTTTAATAGGTTGGTATAGATATTGGGGTATAGAGTTTTCCTACTCTTGTAATTGTTGGGCCTATCTTGTTTTCTACGAAGCCCATTTTATAGGTTGTGATTTCCGAGTATGGCTTGTACTCGAAACCTTTATTTTTAATGCTAGATTTTTTTGCCGATTCAAATAAGAAACACATATTGATTGCAATTGTTACTTTATTTAATGTCACCTGAAAAAGCTTCTTGGCATCTGTAGTGGATATAATGTCATACTCTCGCTATGTGTGATGAAAGTATTGCTCCATGCCACTACACCTGTGCTGGGAACCGTATATGGTTTTACCAGGCAGCTTACATAAATATACATTACTACAGGGGGTATAGTGATCCTTTAGTTATTTAGGTTTTAGTATGTTTCTATTGTGCCGACTGCGAGTTACTTCATTTTGTTATGTGATTTTATTGTCAGGAAATGAGACCTGTTGCAATGTTGTGCGGTCATACTGCTCCCGTAGCTGATCTCGGTATTTGTGTTCCTGCTGAGGGTTCTGTTAGTGGTGAGTTCAACAATCCTGATTCAGTTCAACACCATGCACTGATAAGTGCTTGCACTGATGGTGTATTGTGCGTCTGGAGCAGAGCAAGTGGGCACTGTAGAAGAAGAAGGAAAATCCCCCCTTGGGCAGGGAGTCCATTCATGATAAAGTCGTTACCTGGAAGTATGAGATATGTATGTATCATATGCTCTCTGAACAAAGGGCATCGGATACTCAGCTCAGAGGACAGAGAATTACAAGATGCAAATCCTTCGAAGTGTACAGTTTTAATCATCGACTCATATACTCTTACAATAGTACAAACAATCTTCCATGGTAATGTAATTCTGGGACCTTTGAAGTCCATGACAATAATATGTCCTTCAGATGACATGGAGAAGCAATTAGTGATGATTGTTGACTCATTAGGTAAAGTGCTTTATGTGCCAATGAATAAGAGCTCTGATCCTAAAGAACCAGTTGTGCCTGGGGCACCAAAAGATTCATTGACTTTAGAAGTGCTAGACTGGATGGATGATCCCACAGTGAAAGGGCTGTCAGTTGCATTTTCTAAGCATGGACGTGTTTCAGCCCTTGTGCATCAAAAGCATTGCACATTTAGGCAATCACATGATGGCACTATTATTGGCAAAATACTTTTTACTGATGATCAACTCTGTCATGAGGATGAGTTGTATGTAATAGGTGGCATATTTGTTGGCGATGATGAAAGCATATCGAGTAATGTTATTGCGGAGGAATTTATGGTATGGAACAACCGAGGTAGAGCTTGTATATACGGGATCTCTTACTCAAACAGCAATTTTACGTGCAAGCTTCTACATACAATCCCGGCTGTGTTGCACCCTTCTGATATTAGTCTATCCTTCTCTTTTATACCTTTAAATACGTATCTGATGCGTGTTGAATCACTTTGCTACCATGTAAATGAACAAGCGTTATGGAAACCTCGTGTCACTATTTGGCTTTTGCCTCAGGATAAGGATATCCACTCAGAATGTGACATGGTTGCAGAGGGTAGCTTTTCTGATAATTGGGCTATGGACTCTACTTTATCTACACCTGAGGGCCCAATCCATGGCATTTCCGGCGGAGAAATACATTCAGTCGTTGAAACAGCTCCTCCAGATGATGTGGTATCTCCTGCCATTGTGGATGTTAAGCTCAGATTCGACACTTACCTACAAGAGCAAGCAGTCTCTTCTTCAATGGTTATATCTGAAAACCACTTAGTACCTTATGCCGTTGTTTATGGCTTATTCAACGGTGACATTCAAATTGTTAAGTTTGACATGTTTTTCACAGCATTGGATTGTCATAGTCAACGCCCTCATGAAAAAGCAAATTCATATGTAGAAAAGCAGTATCTTTCAGGGCATAGGGGGGCTGTTCTATGTTTAGCTTCACATAAAATGGTGAGTAAGTCTGAAGGATGCACATCAAATCATGTATTATTGTCAGGAAGCATGGATTGCACGGTCCGTATTTGGGATCTTGATTCTGGTAATCCTATTACAGTATTGCACCATCATGTAGCTCCTGTACGTCAGATTATCCTTGCTCCACATCAAAATGAATACCCGTGGAGCGATTGCTTTTTGACAGTTGGCGACGACTCTTGTGTCTCGCTCATTTCGCTTCAGACTTTAAGAGTAGAGAGATTGTTTCCTGGACATTTATACTTTCCTGAAAAAGTTGTATGGGATGGCATAAGAGGTTATATAGCATGTATATGTCCGCATCTCTCAGAAAAAACTGACGCACTTGACATTCTATACATTTGGGATGTAAAGACAGGTGCACGTGAGAGAATTCTTCGAGGAGCTGCTGCGCATTCTATGTTTGATCATTTTCTTGCTGCGCTTAATGAAAGTGTTTCTTATGGAAGTGTGACAAATGCTAATACTTCAGTGTCCTCTTTAGTTTATCAGGCAATAGATGATTCAAAGATGTCAAAATCCAATCCAAAATATTCTCACAAGGTTTCTTCGACGAGATCCGTAGGAGGTGCAAATGTACCCAATACGTCTGCAAATTCAAATGCTATCAAAGGGCCTGGTGCAAAATCTGGGTTTCCGACACCAGCTGTGTTACAAAGTGACAAACACCCGATTAAAAGCTCTTCCCCCATCCCTGGAGTTTCGACGTTATGCTTTGATCTCAATTCTTTGATGTCTCTTTGTTCTAATAAGGAGTCGTTCATAGATGACAGCCATACTGGACAGAGCATTGATGCAAAGGTTGCTGGAACTAGCATAGCTGAAGATGATGCTCATAAAAATGCTCCTATAGAAGAACTAGGGACGGGGATGCTCAACCTTCATCATGTGAATGGAGACAGCGTCTCCTGTGATGTGACATCAGAACAGAGGGTTCGCTTGATTGAAGAAGATCTTATTCAATTCAGTTTGTCATTTCTTCACTTATGGAATGTCGACAGTGAGCTGGATAATTTGCTTATAACTGAAATGAAGCTGAAACGGCCTGTTTGTTTTATTGTATCTTCTGGTTTGTTAGGGGATAGAGGTTCTATGACATTAACGTTTCCAGGTTCTGCTCCAACTCTTGAGGTATTTTTGTGAATATAAACTAGCCTGTGCCATTTTTTCTTGATACTGGACTAACTTCTTTCCAAAAAAATCACCAATGCAGCTCTGGAGATCATCTGCTGAATATTCGGCCATGAGATCATTAACAATGGTGTCCCTGGCCCAGCACTTGATTAGTTTGTCTCACTCATGTTCATCAGCCAGCAGGTATGAGACACTTAAAATGGATTAATATGCTTGCAGAAAATAATTAATTTATATTGCCTCCAATATTCTGGACGTGCCTCTCGTTTTTATTTATCAGTTGAAGTCTCTCCTTAGGGATTCAATCCCAACATCTGATTTTTCAGAAATTCGTCTTGTGTTGTGGAGTACGGAGATGAACATTACAAATTTGTAATATTATATGAGATTATTTAGTGCTTTGAAGTTGTTGAGGCATGTCTAGTCTAGTTAGTTTAACCGAAATCTCCAGATGAGAACTCCTTCTGGTTTTCATGTAATTTATTTACCGTCACTAATACTGGATGTCTTCCTGCAGTGCTTTAGCAGCTTTCTATACACGAAAATTCGCAGACAAAGTGTCAGATGTAAAACCTCCTCTACTTCAGGTGAAACATCAAACCTTTATTGAATGCAGGGTTACTTGATATTGTTGCGAACTTGTAGTTCATTGCTAATCTTATCTTAATATCATATTACATGATATGCCATTTGCTTTAGAAATTTTTATCAATTGTAGTTGCCACTAATATTAGGATGTGCAATTTACTTTTTTGGTCTTTATGATTGTCGAACAAGAATAATTACCTTTTTTTTTGCATAATTGAATACACAAAGAAGAAAAACATTCATAGTTTCAGTGGCCAATACATGAAATTTAAATAACTGTATTTTGTGCCCATCATACATTGTTCTGGCATAGTCTTCACCAATTTAACATCTTACATTATGAATTACAAGGATATGTACGCACGAACTCAATTGAGACAGTGCATTTAAGTTTTTGCTTTTGATAAAAGGCCACATGCAATCACATTCAAATATTGTAAAAATGGTTTCTTGAAACACAGTTGAAAAGAAACGAGAAATCAATGACTCAATATCATACCTAAAGTAGTTAAAAATAAAAGAAGCAGATTCATCGTGTATCTGAAATTTGATTGCATAAGATTCATGTCCTAGTAGTAAGATATCACCCATTTGACAAGTATGATCTGGATAACTTGTATGTTATGGAACTCTGCATGTTCATAACATTCTTGATTGTCCATTTCCCCTCTCAGCTTCTGGTAAGCTTTTGGCAAGATGAGTTTGAACATGTGAAGATGGCTGCTCGCTCTATTTTCCATTGTGCTGCTTCACGGGCCATTCCCTATTCTCTGGGCTGTCCAAAAGCCGATCTACATGTCAATGATAATGTATATCTGTACGGAGGACAAGAAAAAGGGCATGAGAGTTCAGCTGCGATATCGCGTAAACCTGATGCCCCACAAGAAGTCCAGGGGGAATTTGCTGAAGATTTAGAGATAACATCGTGGTTGGAATCATATGAAATGCAAGACTGGATTTCCTGTGTAGGTGGAACTACTCAAGATGCCATGTGTTCTCAGATAATGGTTGCTGCTGCTCTGGCTGTCTGGTATCCTAGTCTTGTCAAGCAGAAGCTTCCAATGGTGGTAGTTCACCCACTGATAAAATTGGTTATGGCCATGAATGAGAAGTATAGTGCTGCTGCAGCCGAGATTCTGGCAGAAGGCATGGAGAGTACCTGGAGATCATGCATTGGTTCTGAAATAACTCGCCTTATAGGAGATATATTCTTTCAAGTGGAGTGTGTCAGTGGTAAATCAGCTAATGCTGCTGCTCATTCTGCTTCATCTGTTACTATTCGAGAGTGTTTGGTTCGGATCCTACTTCCAAGTTTAGCAATGGCAGACATACCTGGATTTCTGCACGTTGTTGAACACCAAATTTGGTCTACTGCATCTGATTCGCCTGTTCATGTAGTATCTATAATGACTCTCATCAGGGTTATGCGTGGTTCTCCAAGAAACTTATCTCTACATCTCGACAAGGTACTTGAAAACATTTCACTCTCTCCCCTTCTCGTATTAGAGATTTATGTCGAGTAGATTTATTTATCAGCTCCACCAGGGAATGCCACTTTTGTGGAATGGTTAGACTTTATGTTTTCGAATGTTTATCCACATGTGGATAATGTGCTTGCTGGCGGAGGTAGGATTTGAATCTGCAGCCCCTAATGTTAGTAGAGACTTTAATGCCCCATGGGATTGACATCTCATGTAAATACTTGAGCCTGCAGATAAAATTAAGCAGTATGTCATTATCAGAATTGTAGCAGAAATCATAGTCAGCTGCAAATGTGTGGTTGATGAATGCAGCAAATCTGTCGGTATATTGAGTAACAAATTGTCTACATTGACATTGAATCTATCCACCTATTCATAAGGACAAGTTCCTATACAAATTTGCTAAAATGAGCTCCTGATGAATGCTGATGAAAAGCACATTTTTAGTCCTGTATCAAACTATGATGTCATTTCTCTTAAATATATGTTTGGGGCCATAAACAATCGTTTCTACCAAATATTTTCGAATGTTCTCCATGACGTTAGCAATAATCTTGTGCAATTTAGTGCTTTGCTCGTGCTGTGTTCCTTAATGTTCTTGTTGATTTAAGTTTTTCCTTGTTCTTGATCATTCTTCCAGCTCTGATTCTGCAGTAGTGTTTTGTGGGCCGTGATAGTCATTTATTTGTTCTCTTTTTATTTGGTAACAGTGCCTGGCCTAATTTGTGTCAACTTGCAATTGTAAACTAATTACAGAACCGGGTCTACTATGTAGTTCAGTTTTGATTAGCTTTTTATATGGATTCTTTTATTTCTAACATCTACACAGGTATGCAGGTGGTCGCTTTTATATTACAGACAATGGATCCTGGTAACTTAGCCATGCGAAAGACGTGCATCCAGAGTTCTATGATGGCTATGCAAGAAGTTGTTCGTGTATTTCCTATGGTAGCACTAAATGATACATCCAGTCGGTTGGCAGTTGGGGATGCTATTGCACAAGTCAATTCTGCTATTATTCGGGTGTATGACATGCAGAGGTAACATACAATATTTAAAATTTTGTGCTTCTGTAGTTACTTCATTGATGGTATAAATGCACATACAATATTTAACATTCATATAACAACAGAACATGCTATATTGCGTCATGTTTATGTCAATAACATAATGGGGGCAATCATAGTTTTTGTGTTTTACGATGGCTTAACAACGACCAGTGTTAATTCTTGCAGTTTGGAAAATTTTCATATCTTAGATTTGCTTCCAAGAGCCTCTGTAGAAAACTTTCTTCCTTCTTATTTTCTAGAACGCGCTCTTCCTGTTCTTGAGCAAATTAGGTTCTGTTTATCTACTGCTTGTATTAGGATCTTATTTTGTGAGATGACTTGTATCGAGACTTGAACTTAAAAGAGACAGCTTGCTACTTTTTTGTTTAACACTCTACTTAGGAGTAGTATACCAAGTTTTTGTTTGCAAAGTAGAGCCTGGCCGCTGGCCTCCTGTTCTTTGACCAGGAATTGCCTAGTGGTGTACTTGGGGTAGTAAATGGGGTTTGAGTTGTAAATTCTTTAGACCGTGGAAGTTTGACTTGTATAAACATATGGAGTGTAATGCGAGAATCTCCTAATAGGTTTTGCTAGTTTTCTTTTAGTGACCTCATGTGGTTTGGTTTGATCATACCTGTCAAGTCTTAGTTTGGAGCACATAAAAACCGTGTAATAGCTCTGGTTTTTTTTTTTAACAAACTCTTTTGTTTCTTGAAATGTGAGCTCTCTGACTCATAAAATTAGTCGCGCATGTTTCTAAGTCACAATTCTGTCATCACTTTATTTAGCATGAGCAAGATAAAGATCTTGGATGCCAGCGGACCTCTCGGAATTCCAAGTCTGCTTGGAGGAGCCTCAGAAATAGCGATTGTTACAGGGATATCCGCTCTGAGCTTCTCACCAGATGGAGAGGTAAGTCTGATATGCCACCACATCATGCGTATCTGTAAAATTCATCAGTTCAACAGGTCTCAGTTCATGTCAAGAAACATCATTGCTTTCATGCGAGGCACATTTTTAAGCATCAATCGAATTTTCTAAATTGTTTGAGACTTGCATATAGTACATAATTATGTTTTAGGTGCTCTTTAAATTTATTTCAGCTGTTTCCTGATACTTTCTACAGGGACTGGTTGCTTTTTCGGAGAATGGCTTGATGATTCGATGGTGGTCCCTTGGCTCTGGGTGGTGGGAAAAGCTTAGCCGAAATCTTGTTCCTGTCCAGTGTACCAAGCTTATATTTGTTCCTCCCTGGGAAGGTTTTTCACCTAATTCTACTAGGTCCAGCATAATGACCAGCGCATTACAGGAGGATGGACAAGCAAATTCCCCGGTAAAACTCTTCATTATTTTCTCCCAATTATAGGATCTGTTCAGTTTATTAAAGATACCCAGAGGAGAGTATAAATGTTACTATAAAGGAACACGCACATTGTTAGCTATGTTTTTTGAATAAATTTACTCACTTGTTGGTCAAAAGTTCCAAGAGACAAAAATAAACATGGAACCAAAGATCTTGGCCAGCCAAAAAGGTAAAACAATGAAAACGTACAAGACTTGGCGATGAATAGTACACACTTGAATCTGGAGTAGTTTTTCCAAACCAACTGTAAACCACAATGGTACCTTTATAATCCATGGAGGGAGTATGCTTTTTATATTTTCCCCTTCTTTAAAATATATCCCGTTTACTCGCATCTTAGGCCCCTATTTATCATTAATGGTGCTGGAAACTTGCACACAGAATTTATACTGTTCTCGAAACTCAAAAATCAAAACTCATTTTGCTTTCTCATGATTCATCTGTTTTGCAGGGGAAAACATCGGGCGAAATGGATAGATTAAAACTCCTGATTCACAATCTTGACTTGTCATATAGGCTTGAATGGGTTGGCCAACGAAAAGTAAAACTCTTACAGCATTCCCATGAATTAGGCACCTTCCAGTTGTAAGCATCAGTATGGGATACTGTCTACTGAATATGATATTCATCCTTCTGAAGTTCCACCTGGCAAGTCTTTAAATGAAAGGATGTTGAGATACCTCTTATCTGGTTTTGCCCAGAGGATCGAATTCAGAACAGACCTTGATGTAAGTTCTGGTTGCCACTTGTCATCCTCTTGTGTCTCAGAAACATAAATATCCACCTTTCAGTTTTTCTTGTATGCTTATTATGTTCGTGCTAATGTGCATTCGACACTCTAATAATCATTGTTAGAGGATTTAATGCTAGATACATTATGGTTAGTGGTGACCAACAAAGTCCATTTCTACTTGCTGTTTTTTCCAAGTTTTGATTAAGTATCCCTGCCGTGCCGAAGCAGTTGACTACGATTCCGTCTTTCCATTATTAATTGTTTCTGTTCTTTCAAACATTTACAGATCATAGTCATGAACAAGTATATTTTTTTTAAAAAAAATAATTCCAATAGGATCTATAGCTACATGAATGCATGGTGTAGATGAATCCATCTGTTATGGAAAAACCAATTTGTTTGTTGTTACTATTAGTATTAACAGCAGTTGGAATTTAGAGAGCATTCCTACATAAGGGAAAAGCATAATGCAGATGTTAATTGTTCGTTTATTTCATGTACTAATAGCATTTAATTGCTGATAATCAGTTTTTGCTTGTACAGTTTTTTTACAGTTCCATGAAGCTTTCCGTGTCAGCGTGCAGCATCTTTCCCTGCACGGAAATTTTGAAGCTCGATAGAGTCGACAAGTTTTCAGAATCTTGAGAGAAATTGAAGCTGCTTGAGGAGAGGGCTGAGTGTCTCCATGAGCTTTTCACAAGGATGGTTGTGGATTCCTTCATATGTGGTGACGACGACGCCTGTATCTTTGGAGAGCCTCTGTATCTGTTTCTTCACATTGCATGTATGGTGCGTGCAGCGGTAATAGCTCCTTAATGACAGATGGAATACAAGATTATGCTCAATAGGAAACTTCAATGTAAAATTATAGCAACAACTATATAAAGATATGGATGTTAATATCAGAACATATTTTGGTTTACTTGGTGTAAAGTATAAAAAGTTGTGTAAGGTCATACTAATATAACAAAAATATTTTTTTAATTTTTTATTGAAATGACAAACTATACTATTATATCATATTATATCATGTAAATATAAATGTATACATAAATCTGCGCATATTGAGGTTCCTATTTTTAACTCATTTCCTCTACTGTCGGATCACCTTTATATTACCCCATGTTGAGACAAAGTTACTAATCGTAAAACAATTTGTTTTTATAGATACTTATTACTTTTATAAGTGGACAAATTACTCTACTTATTAGACCATCCACAATAGTTATGATGTCACAGGCTCGCAGCTCCATATTTGGGTTGCCTTCAACTAAAAACAAATTAAAGATCCGTGTTTTTGAAAATTATATCAATGTAATATTTTCTTCGAGATTTACAAATAGTAAACATTACCGAACATGTTTGGCAGTTGGCACACTTGAAAGACACCTTTATTTTTTATATTTTAACCGTTATTTGAATAAAGTCGTTTTAGAAAAATTATAAAGTGTGCTTTCACTTGTTATTTCGAAATAGGTCACTATTATATTTCAATACCATACAACAAGCTAGTCTTGGGAGAGAAACAAAAGTTAAGAAAAGGCTAAAAGAACAGAGCACTGGTGCATTGTAGAGAACACTGATGCACTACAGAGAGTACTGATAGACAATATTTTTCACGTTTTTCCCAATACTTTGTATACTATAATACCAAATCTACCATAAAATAAAATATAAAAAAATGCACGACTTTCCTACAGTAACAGTTTTTTTTTGTCACTAGGGCAGGTCGCAACGTTGACCAAAACAATAGGGTAAGCATAGTGGATGGTCTTAGTATGTTATGCTCTGTTATTGTCATAGCCTTTCATTATATATACACTGTTTTTATGGTATATAATATACTTGAAATTTCTTATGGTATCTCTTTAATATTTCGGAGATATATTATATTATTTTAATCTAAATACTACAGTATGTACTTGCACAAAACTTGTAAAATTGGTCTATTTCTAACTTAAAAAGAGACGCATCGATGATTTGAAGAAAATCAGTGATATTTTAAAAATGTTTCTAGTAAAAGTATCTTTTTTACACATGAAGTACAAATAATACGCCTTAAACCTTTTTCTTTTTCTTTTTCTTCTCTGTTTTCAATTCAGTTGATTGGAATCAGACCAATAACCTCCTACTTGCAACTAGTTGCTCCTATCATTAGACCACCGACATTATTCTTAGTTATAACTATGATATTTCTCGAGTAGAAGAAGACCAACCCACGAGACTTCCTGAGATTTTTCCAACAGAAATTACATGACCATAGTTAATTCAAGGGAGTTTCAAGTATGTAGTTGTTTTGAGAATCAAAGTGGATTGTA
>JAYMSL010000517.1:0-23651 GCA_036897195.1 Plantago coronopus
CGGTCTCCTCGTGCACGTTTCTATAGGATAGTTTATAAAAATGAGAGTGGACGGATTAACATAAAACAACAATGTAACACTTTTATAAACAATTAATTGAAAGGAAATGGAAATTGTGTGGAAAGGAAAAAAAAAATAAACGAAAAAAAAAACCAATTTTTGGTCCGCTAACTACCCTGGACCTCTTTTCTTTTATAATAGTATAGATGTCTCTTCCTCTCTTCATAACTACTTTGAGGTAGTTACTGCCAAAAATATAATTTTAACCAATTTTCATATTGTGACTTTGAAAAAACATGAAATACTAAACTATATAATACAGATAAACTATGTATACTTCATCATTAAAACACAATATAAGCACGTAATTATTCAAACTCGCGTGTAAATTATACTAGTACTAGACTACTAGTGAAAATGGAAACGTTTTATGAGGATCAAGCATCCCACATACCTACGTTTGGGGATTAGCATGAGCGATGTACAACTGGGCTTAATTTAACAGCACCCCAAAACCCAACATTTGAAGTCAGTCAATTCATACTGGGCCACTTCCGTGCTCTCTATTAGTTTGGGCTTTGGCGGGCCCAACTTCTCATGCTCGCGCCAAATACCGCACAAATTCACTAGTTCAAGTACACCCCTAGGCCCTATATGTACTCCTTCACTCCCCTAATCTACTAGTCTCCTGCTACGTGGTACTGGAGTAGTTTGTAAATTATACCTTTTCCGTTCGAATTTAATCTCGGTTTTTTTTTCAACTTAAGTTCAGTTCAATTTTAGTAAGTTTAAAAATATACTTCACATCATTTAACTTTAGTTCATTTAAGTTCAGTTGGAAAAAAAACGAACCTTACACCCTCTCTGATTCGCATTACTTCTCCTACAAAATATCATAAAAAATGTACTCCCTCTCCCTCCGTCCGCTCAATTCAGCCCCATCTTTCCATTTCGGGCGTCCGCTCAATTCAGTCTCATGTTTAAAAAAGGAAACATTTTATTACTTTTAAATCAAACACTCCTACCCCACTTGTACTATATATCAATATACTACCACAATTCAACCCCACTTATACTAATTTACGTTCCATTAATTACTTCAATATACCCCACTTGTACTATGTACCAATATACTACTACTCTTCTTAAATAATGTGTCCAAGCCAAGATGGGGCTCATTTGGACGGACGGAGGGAGTATTAAATTAGAATGAAAGATGATTTTAGAACTTTATAAAGTAGAATGTGAGGAGTTCGTATCTCATTATTATAGCAATCATAATATCGACGGAGTACGAGGTGGTTTTGGCATGAATTCATAAGGTGGTAGAGGAGTATAGTCACGAGGCGTGGTATATGATTAGTAGTAGAGTTGTTGTATTTGTCGTTTCAAATAAAAAATAATAATGATTACTTTGTAATAGTTTATCAATTAAAAAAAACTATAGAATTTATTTTAGAACAATACAATATCTTAAATTATTAATTTGACAAACAGAACATTAAAACAAAACAATATTTTACTTATACGGAGCTGTTGAGCGTGTGATGGATATACAATGAAATTATCGACCAAACTCGAGCCTACAAAAGTAAGTCCAACATAGGCCACAACGCGAGTCATCATTATATGTATGTACAATTTTTTGAAGGTTTTCTGGTAAAGTATGTCGCATGCTTTCGTGGTTTACTGCACGTTGTATGGTCAAACGTTGTGGAGCGATGAGGATTGGTCATTCATGCACATAATCCATATTGCACACGACACGTCTCAAAGTATAATAATAAACATTACATAGAATAACTAACGGATCAATGGACAAATAGACAAGATGTACCAATAGTCGAACTCCTTGCAAAGGTTCAAGTTTTTTTTCCCGGAGGTAATGCTGAAGAACTACAAGGCATGCATGAATTTTTATGGGACAATATTAAAATGACGAGTCCACTAAGAAGTCACAAGCGAGGCTGATAAGTGTACGAAAAATGACATGCGTATGCTTGTGTGTCAATATATATTTGTTTGAAGAGTAGTCTGCGTATAAGCGAATCGTTGACGGTTCTTTTTCTTCACTTCTTATACAAGAATTTTCATTATTATTCACTTATAATTTCTGAATTTTAAAGATTATAATCACGTGTTTACAAGAACGGTTTAAAGTATTAACTTAGAATGAACACGGTCAAACTCTAAATGAAGGTATAAGTAAGCTAATTCTAACAATTAACTGAAAAGTAGAAAAACACGAAGTGACAATAGTGATAAGCATATTTGTACAGCCGAAAATAGCAGAAAAATAATCGGGCGACTGAGTTTTGAATTTTCTTAAATAATATAGCAAATCCTTGTTTTAATAGTAGTCAAAATAAGCCGATTATAACAAGAAACCAATTATGATGTTGTGGAAAATAGAAAAAGGCCAAGTAACAGTTGTACTGTGACATGTTGATTGTATAGTTTGGTCTTGGTGAATTAGTTTGTATGATGTACATATTTCTTATGAATAAAGTCTTTGCCGTTTTCAAAAAAATAAGCCGATTATAACAAGAAACCAATTATGATGTTGTGGAAAATAGAAAAAGGCCAAGTAACAGTTGTGATACAATATTTGTACAGTCGGAAGATGGTAGAAAATTAATTGACGAGACCGAATTTTGATTTTTTTGTAAAGAGTATAGCAAATTCTTTTTTAAAAGGTAGTCAAAATGAGGCGATTATAACAATCAACCAATTATACTGTGGTGAAAAAAAATAAAAAAACGTTAAGTGCCAGTTGTTATAAGAGTTGTACAGTCGAAAATAGCAGAACATTAATTGACCCGACTGAGTTTTGATTTTTCGTAAATAGTACAGCAAATCCTTTATTTAAAGGAAGCAAAAACAAGTTGATTATAACAATAAGTAATTATACAATTGCGGAAAATAGATAAACGACAAGTGCCAGTTGTGAAAAACGTATCTGTACAGTCGAAAACAGTAAAAAATTAAATTGGCGCGTCAGAGTTTTAAATTTTCTCAGTCGAGAAAAATACAAAATCAGCAAGTGACAGTCGTGATACGCGTATTGGTATAATCGAAAACAGTAGAAAATTAATGTACCCGTCAGAGTTTCGATTTTTTCACAAAGAATATATTAATTTATTTTTCACTAAAGGAAACAAAAATTCTCATTATTACAGTGATAGTAGGTAGAAAGTCAAAACATGCATGATATATCCCAATACAAAGAAAGGTAAATTGGGCAAAATCCAAAGGTCAAAGACTTTAATATTTCATTAATTTTATTTGTGGAAAACTATTTTAATATTTATTTAATATTTATTTATACATATATATATAATAATTCATCTGCTTCAATCATTTTTCACCTTCATCTTCTTCACAGTCTCTTCTCTATACACAGAAGCTCAGCAGATAAAAATAAGAAAAAATAATCAAATAAAAAATTATTTGACAAAAAACACTAATCAAATCTATAAATATCAGAATTCCATTCAATTCTTGATTTTGGTTTTCAAGAATCAAACTTTTTGATACTCGAATCGGTGATTCTTAGATCAGAAAGAATGGTGGAAACTCGGCGGAGCTCGTCTTCTTCGAAGCGGCCGTTATCTTCGCCGTCATCGTCGTTACCGAACGGGAAACGATCCAAGGTAGGGGTTTTGATTGATTTCGGAATCGATTTCAGTTTTCCGGTGGATTTAATTTCAATTTCCGGTGCATGCAGGCAGCTCAAGCGTCTTCGTCTTCGACTAACGAGTCGCCGGTGTCGGAGGAATTGGGAGGAGCGGCCACTCCGAAGGAATTGGAGGCTAAATCAGCTGATCTGGCCGATGGTGGCGGGGAGAAGAGGGGGGAGGATGTGGCGGTGAAATCGACGGAGGCGGCGCCGGCGGCAGCAGGTGGGAGTTTCTTGTAGTGATCTGCATGTTTGTTTTGGTTGTTTTATTTGTTCAATTGTGGTGATAATTGGTTCTTTCTTGTTTTGTTGTGTGCGAATTAGGAGGTGCAGTTAAGCCTGTTAATGTGGCGGAGAAAGGGAAGTCAGTAGCTACTCGGGGGCGGAAGCCGAAAGCGGTGAAATCGGCCAGTGGGGGAGTTGCATGGGGAAAACTTCTTTCTCAATGTTCTCAGGTGAGCTGACTCTTCTTTTTTGCTTTTCTTGATTTTTCTTTAAAGGTTGTTTTTAGTTGTGCATTGTAATATGATATTTATACGAAATCGTATTTAGCTTGCAGTGTAGGTATGCCGATAAATTTGCGCTTGATTTGTAATTCGTTTGTCTTGATGGAGTTGTTTCCTGCTTCAAAGATTGATTTTTTGTTGTGCATTGTAATCTGATATTTATATGAAATCGTATTTAGCTCGCTGTGTAAGTATGCTGATAAAATTTGTGCTTTATTTGTAGTTCTGTTTCTGTGTTGATGGAGTTTTTTCCTACGTACTATCCGCTAGAGTACCTGTAGTATAATCTGTCATTGTATATGTGGAAGTGTTAAAATACTAATATGGTTTTGTACATTGTGGAAAACAAGTGTAAAATCAGTTTATTTTCTCGATCTCACGGAGGCGGGAGGGGGAGGGTAAAGTGCTAATTTCAAACGTCAGGTGGGGCAAGATGCTGAAGTCGGGACAGTTAAATATCTGCCCCTGAGTTTGTTAGTGTTTACTTTAATGAGGGGCTTTGTTTATGGTAACAATGGAATTATTAGATAATATGGAATGCACTGTCAATTTAAATTTTCATGGTCCTTGATGCAGTGGCATTTACTTGATCAGGAAACTTAAAGTATAAAGATGCACGTGCTGCAGAACTTATTTTCTCCGTGCTATAAGATTGACCAACCAACCAATGTGCCTTTTCCACGTCACAGTAATAGATATGCATTCTGTAACTTCTGTTCTAAGTGATGATGTGTGCAGCTAAATGAATTGCCACTCATTTAACTATTAAGGATAGGTACACTTCTATTACGAGTCTTACGGCCATATTTTCTCGATAGACCCTAGATCAAGCTGGTGGTTGCTTGGCTTGTAAAGAGTGTTTTATTTGTGACTCTTCTAAATTGGTTGATAAACATATCCTTAAGTTGCAAGAATCATATCTGTGTGCCTGTGTCAAAGATATAAGAGCTAGTGAGTTTGAAAGGGGAGGGGTTTGAGTGGATGTGTCTGTGATCTACTTGTTCGCATTTAAATGTGAGCTCTTTCTTGTATGATGAGCTGCCATTATCATCAAATTTTATGTGCACGAGCAATTTTTTTATCTGACCTTTCTTGCTGCATGGACTCTACTGTTCAGGTTCCCCATGTCACTATGTTTCAACCTACCTTCACTATTGGTCATGGGAGTAATTATGATTTATCTGTGGAAGATCAGTCAGTTAAATCCCTGTGTAAACTGAAGCACACAGAAGTGGAGGTAAATATGATCATGTTGCCTCTTCTTGGTCTGGTTGGGACTTCCATTTATCATGGTATTTTACTTTTGCAATTTCTGTTTAGCAGTTCACTAATACACTGTTTGCCCATTACTTTCTTAACCATTATAGGGAGGAGTATCACGCACGATGCTTGAGATCACATCGAAAAAAGGAGCTGTTCAAGTAAATGGCAAAACTTACTCAAAGGATACCACCATTCCCTTAAATGGAGGTGATGAGGTGGTTTTCACCTCGTCCAACAGACATGCATATGTATCCTTTCCATCAGATTCCAGTTATCTGTTTGTCAATTTATCTCATTTTCTAAATTATACGTTCATAATCTATAATCTATCCTTAAGTCCATGACCTACAATTGCATATTTCCTTAATGTACTATCAGATTTTTCAACAACTCACCAATGCTAGTTCATCGTCGGCGGGAGTATCACCTCCAGTCGGCATACTAGAGAATCATGGTGGATCCCAAAACGGATTACATTTTGAGGCGAGGTCTGGAGACCCTTCTGCTGTTGCTGTTGCATCAACTTTGGCATCACTCTCAACTCTAGACGCTCTAGATGCATCAATAGCACAACTTCAGAATAAACTGGCTCTTCTCCCCCCGTCCCGGAACGATGAAGAAGTACCACAGGGCTCTGAAATACCATCTTTGCCTTCTGCTTCTGAAGCTTCAGACAAATGTGTGACAGATGCTGAAATGAAGGATGTATCTGATGAGGCTACTGCATCAGTTGTCGAGAAAGGAGGCACTTCATCTGAAATTGTCAATAAATACTTGAATGCTGAAATCAATAGTGCAAAGCTTGCAGCAGAGAAAAATGACCTGAGACCATTTCTACAGATCCTAGCAGGTTCAGCAGCTCCAGAGTTCGACGTGAGTGGTAGAATATCCAGATTTCTTGAGGAGCACAAGGGTGTCAGGGAACAGACAAAAGAGTCTGATCCCCCTCTTTCAATAGCTGCTAGACGTGAAGCATTTAAAGATGGTTTAAGAGATGGGATACTAGATTGCAAAGATATTGATGTTACGTTTGATAACTTCCCATATTATGTGAGGTACATGTTTACAGTCTTTCTTTTCTTTAAGTAGTTTTTATAATGTCAACTCATATGATCTATGCTGCACGGACACGGAGGATGGGGATATGAGTACGATAGAACACGGTACGGCACTACACAATTTTTAAAATATCATGTAGGGTACAAATGATACGCCGAGGAGGCCACTTAATTATATTTTATCATATCAGTATATAATCAAACATGGATTACTTTTTTTAGTATTTTCAATGTTATTAAGTATTTTAAATGTCATTATGAAGTTTAGCTATTTTATAAAGATTTAATCATTGATGAAATAATGCATATTCATGCACATATACAATACATATTGTTGTAGATGTGTGTTACTAGGATATACTTTACCAGTATTTTGTTTGGTTTTTAATTACTTTATTTTGGAACTTATACCTTGGCTTGTTGGATGTGGCACAAACAGGTATGTATGATTTTTTGGTGTATCCATGCATCATAGTATATAATAAAGAAAAGGCAGTTCTAATAATTGATTGAAAATAATTTATCGACACTAAGAAGATTATGTGCTTCCCCCCAAGCCTGTTGAGAAGTTCCAAGACAGTTTATACGTCAATTGTCAATTAAGAGCAGTCATAGTTGCCTTGTTAAAAATAATTGTGGAAGTGAGTTAATTTTATAGACTTTCTTGGGGAGGATAAGTCATGTGTATTTTATGTCAATGTAAGGTATTCCTCTACCTCAAAACCCAAAAGTCATAATCATATACATATACCCCATCTATGCATTTGGTTTGGTCCACGTAATTTGTTTATTGTTTCTTTCTTTGTCTGCCAACTTACGAGTTTCACCATTTAGCCAATACAGTTACTATGCCCATGCGCAACATTCTGTGTCTTTGAATGAATTGTGTTTGCCATTTCTGCATTGTTCCTTTTCTACGTGAATTTTGACCAAATCATATACTATTTGACAGTGAAAATACCAAAAACGTCCTTATTGCTTCAATGTACTTGCACTTGAAGTGCAAGAAATGTGCGAAATATACTTCCGAACTCACAACAGTGTGTCCAAGAATATTACTGTCAGGCCCTGCAGGTAATGTAACAATTTGTTGCATAGCATTTTGATTAAATTATTTACCATCTTTCCATTTGATGTCCCATTCATGTATCGTTTTTCTTTATTAGGTTCGGAAATATATCAGGAAAAACTGAGCAAGGCTCTTGCTCATCACTTTGGTGCAAGACTCCTCATAATCGATACTATTATCTTACCTGGGGTGAGATATACTTCTGTGTTCTTGTTTTAGTCATTTGGGTATTGGATTATCCAGAAACTGCTATATATTTATCTTTTTTATTTATCTAAACAAATGATAGGGGCCAACGACAAAGGAAACCGATTCTGTGAAGGAGATCCCTAAGCCTGAGAGACCCAGTGTATTCGCGAAACGAACGACTGCTGCTCTACACCTTAAGAAACCAACCTCAAGTGTGGAGGCTGATATTACAGGGGGTTCTGCTATAAGCTCTCATGCTCAGCCTAAGCAGGAAGCTTCTACTGCTTCATCAAAAAATTATGTCTTCAGAAAAGGTATTATGCACAGAAGTTCTATTTGTATCTTCTGTAGTCGTTTTTGGCTGATCATCTAGTGTTTATTTGGATTTGATGCTGTTTTATTAGGTGATAGAGTAAAATTTGTGGGTCCAGCTGGATTTTCTCCTGCTCAAACTACACTCAGGTACTGCTCTAAAAGTTTTCTTCTATATTCTGTATGTTCACATAAGAACTATCAAGTTACTTGTTCCATTATATGTACGAAACTGCTTCCTCTCTTCTCCTTTTTTTCTAAAACTTGTTCCATTGCATTGCATGTATAATCTGTATCTCCTGATGGTGAGGTAAATGGGACCAATTACTTAATTTCCTTTGATCTTCTGATCAGAACTAATATGCTATGTTACATACTCATGGATGTATTGTTGTCTCTACTTGGGACTAATATGCTATGTGACACACTCATGGATGCATTGTTGTCTCTACTTGTATGTAACTGTGGTTGAACTTTGCAGGAACATAGAGTAGACTCCCATGTAATTATTCTGAAATTGACTTAACTTTGAAGTTTGGAATAATCTCTCTGGAATAGTCTTCACTTATTGTTTCGTATGAATTTTGAGGGACATGCCTTGTACTCTGATGATAACGGATGACTGCTTTGGTTAGAAGTAAATCACTCCCACCAAAAATGTGGATATGTATAAAGAAACTGATGATGGCTGTCCTTATTTTTTAATTAATAAAATGACCCACTCAAAGCCTTGATTAGTTAACTTCAAAGGCGTAAAAATTAAACTTTTGATCTAGTTATTGCTTATGAAATAGTGTGATTTTCTACTACTGATCTGGGGGAGCGAGTATATGTTCTTCCTCCTGTAGTTTTCTGTATTGCTCACATGATTGTGTTTCCAAGTAATGGCCGCTCTATATGATATAAGACTCATGGAAAAGAAGTTGTGTGCATTAAACACATTTATTTTCGTTCAATGCTGTCTTGTTAAAGTTTTTATTGTGGAGGTCGGGCACTTCTGGAGTCCCTTTGTTAAGTGGCTTTTATAATTTAAAAACCACTGAGGTTCTATTTCTCCTACTCTGTTAATTCTGTTTTTGTTTAATTGTTTCACTCACAATGTGTACCGTTGTCCTTTTGCGTTTCAAATGTGATTGACATTCGAGCCCTGGGCTGCAATGTAATTTTTGATTGATATGTTGTAATCTGATTCTTCCCCCCATCCGTCTGTCTTTTTCAGAGTGTGCCTTTGCATGTATGTGATGTGTTTTGTAATTTGTGCAGGGGTCCTGCCAATGGTTACAGGGGCAAAGTGGTGCTTGCCTTTGAGGAAAATGGCTCTTCAAAAATTGGGGTTAGATTTGATAAATCAATACCAGAGGGAAATGATCTTGGGGGCCTCTGTGAAGAAGACCATGGTTTCTTTTGTGCTGGTAATTTTTGATCAGGCTTCATTTATTCTCTTTCAATATGTGACAAATTTTGATTTGTTTTGCCATCATGGGAATTGTTGTTCTGCAGCCGATTTATTGCGTCTTGAAGGCCCTAGTGCTGAAGATATTGAGAAGCTTGCAATTAATGAGCTCTTTGAGGTAATTTGAAATCTTGGATAATTTTTTTAATTCCAACCTCAAAGCCCTTAATGCCGAAAAAAGGAAAAGAAAGAACAATACTTTTCTGCCTGTTTCATATATTGATCGTCAACTGTATTCACGCGATTGCAATGTTGTAGGTTGCATGTGCAGAGTGTAAAAGTTCTCCATTAATATTGTTTTTTAAAGACATAGAGAAATCCTTGGTGGGAAATACCGAGGCATATGTTGCATTCAAGGCTAAACTTGAAGCATTGCCAGAAAATGTCGTCGTAATAGCTGCACATACCCAGACAGACAACAGGAAAGAGAAAGTAAGTGTCAGTTTTCTTAATCCCTTTCCGACCTATTATTTTGTACACACATGCTGCATGCATACGTTTGTGTGCAACATTTATTCATTGTATGGCCGATTCTGATGTATTAATGTATCAACTTCAGTCTCACCCTTACAACCTGGTGGTTCCCGGCCAATTAAGTTTTACACCCACACACATGTACTTAAACGTATGTGCTCTTACACAGTGCACAAACTGTTTTTTATGCAACATTTGTTAATTGCATAGCCGATTCTGATTTATTAATTTTATCGACTCCAGTCTCACCCTTATACCCTGGTGGGTCCCGGCCTATTAAGTTTTACACCCACGCACATGTACACACACGTATGTGCTCTTACACAGTGCACAAACTGTTTTTATGCAACATTTGTTTATTGTATTGATTCTGATTTATTAATGTAACAACTTCAGTCTCACCCTGGTGGATTGCTTTTCACGAAGTTCGGGAGCAACCAAACTGCATTGCTCGACCTAGCCTTCCCGGTATGCCAAATTTCATTGACATGTCACTTGATAGTTCTTTCCCGTTCTTCTATCTTTGTTATAACTCCTGTATTTTTGTATTCGGCACATGAAATGAGATCCCTGTTTTTCATTTTTCAGAGCGAATATAGTAGCCGTTTGAATGATAGAAATAAGGAGACTCCAAAAACAATGAAACAGATTGGCCGTCTTTTTCCAAACAAAGTGACCATACAACTTCCTCAGGTAATAGAATTTTTATGGTAGTTTTCTTCTATCCTTTGCGTAGAAGCACTCCCTGACTGTTTAAAAAAATGACAGGAGGAAGCAGTACTGCTGGACTGGAAACAACAACTGGATCGTGATATTGAAACTATGAAATCGCAGTCAAACATTGCTAGCATTCGATCGGTAATGTGACTTATCACTGAGAATTTGTCTCCTTATCTATACTACTAGATATATAAAATGAAAGGCAGCCATGGTAGTTATTGGACTAAACAAAATGGTACCACCTAATTAATTCTTTATCTTGTTTTAAATTGTTACATACTGTTATCACCAAACACAAATTCTTTATCTTGGTTTTGAATTGTTACATTGAATGCTGAATTGTTACATAATGTTACATAACATTATTGAATGCTGAATTGTTACATAATGTTACCTATCACCAAACATAATGTTATTGAATGCTGAATTGTTACATAATGTTATTGAATGAATTTCATTTGTATTAATTTCTTTGGCACATTTTGGATTTGTTATGGTTATTGAACATAGCTCTTCCAGGCATGTGCTGCTTTATTAAGTAGATTATTTGTCGTTTTCCTAAATAAATTTATTGACTCAAATGGATAGCGTCAGATTTGCTATTGGTAAAGAAAATATGAGTCCATGTTCACTCCTGTCGCCAGTGTATTTATTATGCTTTGCTATCTCTGTCTCACTCTTACTCCACACTGTTTCAGGTTCTAAATCGTATTGGGATTGAATGCTCTGATCTGCAATCATTATGCATAAAAGACCAAGCTTTGACAAGTGAAAGTTAGTCGACCTCTTTTAACATCAGATCTCATCTTGGTTTCGTGAACTTCTAATTCAATTTTACTAAATCCTTTTGTCTTGATGGTGATAGGTGTAGAAAAAATTATCGGTTGGGCCCTGAGCCATCACTTCATGAGTAGCTCCGCAACTTCAATTAATGAGGCCAAACTTGTCATTTCAAGTGAAAGGTTTATAATGTTAAACCCACCCTTTTGTTTTATTACAAAGAACAGGAAACGATAAATCCATGAAATGTGAAGCCTGGTTGTTGTAGGGTTCTTACTTTATTTTTCCTTTGCTTTATCATGCAGTATCAATTATGGACTCGGTATTCTACAAGGAATTCAAAACGAGAACAAAAGTTTGAAGAAATCTCTCAAGGTAAAGATTTAAGTCTGTTCCCATAGTTTTTGTGAATTAATTAATGATTAGCATAACCTGATAGGCACAAATGACCCTTTGACTTTCAGGATGTAGTTACTGAAAACGAATTTGAGAAGAAGCTACTTGCTGAGGTAATTCCTCCCGGCGACATTGGAGTTACGTTTGATGATATAGGAGCATTGGAAAATGTGAAGGAAACATTAAAGGAATTGGTCATGCTACCTCTTCAAAGGCCAGAACTTTTTAGCAAAGGGCAGCTGACAAAGGTGATAATCTGTTACTTCAAATTTAGCTTTGTCGTTTTCAAATTGTTTTATGATATTCATATACTTGATGAGCCTAAGCTAACCTTGGTTGTCTATGATATCACCTCTGGCAGCCTTGTAAAGGAATATTGCTTTTTGGACCTCCTGGTACTGGTAAGACGATGCTCGCGAAGGCGGTTGCAACCGAAGCTGGCGCCAACTTTATAAACATCTCGATGTCAACCATTACCTCAAAAGTACATTTTCTTATGTATCCCTCAAGTTTCTTAATCTTTCTCTGTCCCGTTTTTTTATTTCAAATATTCACCTTCTATTCCTTGCATACTAGTGGTTTGGTGAAGGAGAAAAATACGTGAAAGCTGTCTTCACTTTGGCCAGTAAAATTTCCCCTAGTGTTGTGTTCGTTGATGAGGTCAGTATTTCCAAGGATGTCTACTTCTGTTATGAATTTATTACTTTTCCACATAATTTTTTTCTTTCCATAACCCATTATTTATCTTGTCTATTTCATTTGTCATAGGTTGACAGCATGTTAGGCAGAAGAGAGAACCCAGGAGAACATGAAGCAATGCGCAAAATGAAAAATGAATTTATGGTGAATTGGGATGGTTTGCGTACCAAGGATAAAGAACGTGTACTAGTACTTGCTGCGACCAATAGGCCTTTTGATCTGGACGAGGCGGTTATCAGGAGGCTTCCCCGAAGGTCTTCTAAATTTTCCCTACCTGATTGTGTTTTCTTGTTCTTTGGTTTGCATGTTCATTTTTGCAGTTATGATTGTGTTTTTACGGTTTTACCTTAAACTTACCAATCACTTGGCAACTCTGGTGCAGGCTGATGGTCAACTTGCCAGATGCTCAAAATAGGGAGAAAATTTTAAAGGTGATATTGACCAAGGAAGAACTGGGTGCAAATGTGGATCTGGAAGCAGTTGCAAACATGACGGAAGGCTATTCAGGAAGTGATCTAAAGGTTTGTGCTATATTTATCATTCGAAATTTATGGGGTTACATGCAGATGCAGTGGTCAAGTACTTCCTTTCTTCTGATTACTTATTGCCTTATTGGTCAACTCTTTATTTATGATATTATTTTCTGAATTCGAAAATCTGGTTTTCAGAATCTCTGCGTGACAGCTGCTCATTGCCCCATAAGAGAGATTTTGGAAACGGAGAAGAAGGTACTGTCTTATATCTGAACATTTCCGTTTTCTCTAGGCTTGTAGCTAGCATTTTGGGCCCTTTATTACTGGTA
Organism: Plantago coronopus; assembly: GCA_036897195.1. NCBI lineage: Eukaryota > Viridiplantae > Streptophyta > Magnoliopsida > Lamiales > Plantaginaceae > Plantago > Plantago coronopus. The sequence goes on from JAYMSL010000517.1 coordinate 13,401, forward strand.
ATCTAATGAACTGATGTTTGAATTTTTAGGAGAAAGCTGTGGCACTTTCAGAAAATAGACCAGTGCCTGCGTTGCATAGCAGTACAGATGTTCGTCCTCTGAATATGGATGACTTCAAATACGCCCATGAACAGGTATTGCAGATTGTTGCCCTTCCTTTAATAATCCTTTTCAATCTTATGCTACGTACACTTTTGCCTTCTTTTTTCCTTTTACAGTTACGTGAATATATTCTGATCATCCTGGTGGATGAACTTTATGTGCTAGCGTTTGCAAATATTTTCATGAAACCAAATATATGTTGGCTACCTTATCAGTAGCCCCCTTCACATTTAGATGCTCTTCCAAAACTGATTCTGAAATCTTGTTTTGCCTTTTCATTTAACAAAGTCTGGAGTGAATCATTGAATCTGAAGTAACAGTTTTGTTGCTTGAAGCTAAGCCATGCTGTTTGTCCTTATTTGTTCTCCTTTTTTCCGCTTTCTACCTCGAGAATGAACCCCTGGAACTGGAAGATATGCTTCCCGAAAAGTCTTGATTTTCTTATTTCATTTATTTTTCCATTTTCCTGTTAGTTGCCCTCGATCGATGGAAGGACATATGCTAAGAAACTTTCTGAACTTGGATTAATCCTTTTGTCATTCACTTGTAGGTTTGTGCCAGTGTTTCATCGGAATCACAAAACATGAATGAGCTTCTCCAGTGGAATGAACTGTATGGGGAAGGCGGATCAAGAAAGAAGAAATCTCTTAGTTACTTCATGTAGAAGGAGTAAGGCGTATAGTGTTGATGATTAGGCGGTTACATAAGTTTTTACTGTTCAACCTGAGACGGTGCAGGTCCTGTGAACGTGGAAATCCTACCTCAGGTTCCTCCTGCCCTAAAGACACACAGCCCTTTTTCTGAACTCCTTGTGTATCATATTTCATTTATGGGTTATTTGTTCTGTTGCAACTGCATAAAGGATGATGTCTGTCAAAGCTTTATCCTAGTATGAACTTGTCATCATTTCAGTCAGGGTTCTCTTGTCTGTATATTCTTGTTTTTACAGTGGAATAAAAACAAGTTTTAGTTTCTTCTTCCTTCTTCTTTCCGCTTATAATTGTCTTCTGTGAAAATTGCTGGAATAGACGGAATATGTTGCTTTGAAGTCCGACTCATATAGATGTATACGGTTGAATATGGGAGTAATTTAGCACGTGGCATCAAAGTTTGGAGGATTTTGTCATGGTAGACTAGCTTTGGCTCTGGTAGTTTTGTCTGCAATGTTGATGTGTAACTGGCAGTGAATTGGCTTACATCGGGTGACTTCTCTTACGTGTAGAGTGTCGAATCTGAGGTAGGATCAACATGGTGGGTATTATTCTCCCTACCCAGACTTGACTAGAGTTGAATTGTCAACTTTTAGCCCCTAATCTCGGCTAGCTTGGCTAGACATACTAGATAAAGGGGCGGTCTCGTTTTGTTCCAGCTTGCAATGTAACTGCTCTAGTCGGCCTGTGGTTGTGTGCTTTGTCGCTTTGCTGCAGATAATTTTGGTTCAAGGTTTTGTGTGTTAATTTTGTACATAGCAGTCTATAGTGTAAAGTTTTGTAAAACTCGGTTTTTTTTGTAGTGTAGGAAAAACCATCATTCAACTCAACACATGTTTAAAACACACTGGAGGAAACTAAGTCACATGGGCACTTCAAAGTATATAAATACGTTAGTCCTACAAACAGACCTTTTTATAAGATGCATTTTACCCATAAAGTTGCAATATATTTAGCTGTAACACTACATTTGCTTACAAAAATTGCCCTTTGTCCCATTTTGGCACGAACCTAAGAAGTCCGGACAGACGCCAAAGAGAAAATACGAACGATAGCAAGAATACACCGACAAAGTCGAATAACATGCCAAATTCATACTCTTTTTGTCCCACTGAGAAGGTGTTATCTGACTTTCCGATATTGACTTTAACCACAAATTAATCCAAAACAATACCTAATAAATTTTTGATAAGATTTCACTATGCAAGTAGTAATATATTTTTTTCAATTTTTTTCGCAACATCAGTCCTGAAATCTTTCAAGTCATTCGGACTTCCATGATATTCTAATTGTGATACACATTGGCTTGGTGATATAGTTGACCTTGTCTTCTTCAAAAGAACCAAATGCAAAAAAAAAAAAAAAAAAAAAGTAGAATATGCCAATGAGATCATCCATGTTGGAGTAAATTACACCGTTACATGTTTCATATGTAGTACTATATGACAAGACTCATCACTGTCATACATCTAGATAATTAGTATACTACACCTGCACAAGGAATCTGTGCCCTCAATCCACAGGCCAAAAAACAAATAAAAAAGAAAGAAAAAGTAAAAGAAGTATACCACAAGTTTGTGATCTGAACCTTTCTATTTACATGATATCCCAAAGTGGAGACCAAATCTTTTCCTAAACAGAAAGGATGTTTCTGCTCTGTAAATGGTTGCTGTTGCTGACATGGCTGGCGGCGGCTGTTCTCGGTGTGGAAGAAATCAGCAGAGCTGACTTTCCGGCGGATTTCATCTTTGGTTCTGGAACTTCTGCTCCTCAGGTCTTTCTTCTTTCCTAGTATCAGAACAAGTACTATACCATCAGTGTGCTTATGGTAACTGTCTATGTTAGTGTCAAAACAAAAGTTGTACAGGCTAAAGTCCCGTGTGGCGTGTGCTACGTTGTCATATGTTTCCCAGAATCTGTATGGGTTTGTGTGTGACCAGGTGTCTGATACAGCTATTATAGAAAGAACGAAAAAAACTCGATATTTAGCCTAAAATGAAGTGTCCCATACCTGTACCCATATCAATGTCTGTGTGTTGAGTGTCCGACACGGGTATGCAAGGGGAATTAGAAAGTCGGGTATGTATATCATGCTTTGGAGGTTTATAACTTTGCTATATTTGAGGTTTATGCAGTGCATGCATAGTTCTACAGCCACTACTAGTACTCAATTATAGCTGACTGTTCTATCCCAAGAAGCAATAATTATTGTTTGGATATAAAGGGAAATGTATGTGTATAAGCTTCACAGTATTTCTATCTATATCCTTGAACTCTTTAGTATCTCCTACATGCATACTAAACTGAAGATGATGATAACATACATATATTTGTATAGTATGAGGGAGCAGCGTTCAAGGAAGGAAGGAGTCCTAGTTTTTGGGATACATTTTCTCATTCTGGTTAGTTTTGCTGTCCTTTTGGCTTTTGGCAGTGCAGTCTATTCTACTAATAATTCTTGGCAGAGAAAGCATTCAAATCGAGTAGCTAAGAAAATAACCACCTATTCTACAAATGTAAACCACACCTGGTCAAAATTTAGTAAATGCGATCTATGATCTGATTTCTCAATTCCAATACACTAAAACAGGCATGTAATGTGGGACAGTGAACATACTCTTTCTAATTAACATCTCCATCTATTGTACTTAAGGTCATTCACAAGGAGCCTACGGAGACGTAGCATGTGACGGGTATCACAAATACAAGGTATGTAAACACTTGATAAAACTTGCAACATCTACATGCTGGATGAAAAAAAGGCTCAGTTTATATCTTTCAGGAAGATATTCAACTTATGGTTGACACTGGTCTGGAGGCCTTCAGAATATCAATATCCTGGTCACGACTCATTCCTGGTATGTTGACTACATTATTCTACCTGGTAAAGAATTAAAAGCTCGTTGTTATTCTCTCTTCTAGTCAATTATCTAATTCTGCTGAACTTACAGGAGGAAGAGGACCTGTCAATGCAAAGGGTTTACAGTACTACAACAATCTGATTAACGAACTATTAAGCAACGGTGATATCTTCAACTCCAACCAACTGGTTCATTATTTAGAAGTAGTAAAAGAAGGAAATATGACTACATGAGATCAGGGCTCTAACAAAATCTGTTTTTCCCCATATGTGCTAAAGGTTTTATTACTTATGCAGGAATCCAACCTCATGTCACGTTGTATCACATTGATCTGCCTCAAGTGTTGGAAGATGAGTATGGTGGATGGCTTAGTCGAAAAATAGTGTATGTATTTCAATTGATCTTATCTTTATAGACAGTGAAGTTATTAGGAGGAAAAACACGTTCTTTCTGAATGTTAGGAAAATCACATTTTATGCATACTAGTCAAACTCACACCTTTTGAGTTTTCCCATAAAAAAACTTTTAAACGAGGAATGATTCCTGAACTCATGCTCTACTTCCCTATCTTGATTTGTCTGAGTCGAACTTTAAAAATGTGAAACCAGGAAGGACTATGCGGAGTATGCTAATGTCTGCTTCAGAGAATTTGGGGATAGGATTTTGCACTGGACAACTATTAATGAAGCCAATATAGCCGCTCTAGGAGGCTATAGTGCAGGAATCATTCCTCCAGGACGCTGCTCTAGTAGAACTCAATGTACTGAAGGAGATTCCTCAACTGAACCCTATATCGCACTGCATAATATGCTATTGGCACATACAGCTGCCGCACAACTGTACAGAGAAAAATACAAGGTTTCTTTTCTTGTCCAGAAGTTAATCTACATATATACCTGATGTTTTTCGTAATCTATATACAACTGGTGATCGTTTCTCATGGTAAACTATTAATTGACTGAAAGTTCCTCTGGATGTTTTCATCTCCTAAATAATGTAATTCTATAGTCCTTACATAACCTCATTTATAAGAACCTATTTCTTCAATATCACTTTAGGCATATCTTAGATATAAGGAATTCCTAAATATAATGGTCTGTAATTTTTGTAAGAAGTCAGTTTGCACTCTCGAGCAAATTGATTGCACATACTTTAGGAGTATCGACAATTCCGGCAAAATCTACCTACTGTCAAATCTCAACTGGTTCAAACTAAATTTCTACGATTTTCCAACTTCTACTGCTCCAAATGTATTAGAAAACACTCAATGTGACTATTCATGCAGTATTTAAAAGTGTTTTTAGAACCTCATTATTTTTAGTCGGAGTCGCGAATGTTATTCAAGTTCAGCAACAATATTAGAGAGTGAATACGGTTGTGTTCAATTTGCAGGCTACTCAAAAGGGATATATAGGCATTAACATCTACACTTTCGGCGTAGTTCCCCTCACAAACTCCACAGAAGATGTGAAGGCATCAAAAAGAGTTCATGACTTCTATACTGGTTGGTAAGTTGAAAATCACATTGCTTATCAGTGAAGGCAAATACATATAAGAACATTTCCATCAGATCGACGATTCTTACTTGCGAATGGTTCTGGCTGGTTCACTCATTCCCAGCAATTCAATTCTGCAGGGTGATGAGTCCGCTGATCTTCGGAGACTATCCCGATACAGTAAAGAAGCTCACTCAGCAAAGACTTCCTGCCTTCACCAAACAGGAGTCGGAGCAGATTAAGGATTCAATTGACTTCATAGGACTCAACCACTACACAACGGTATACGCAAAGGACAATTCCAACTCTCAATCGAATATCACAGGCATCGATGCAGATATGGATGCACTACTTATAAGTACGGCTGAAATGCTTTACCAAATACTCGTAAATATGTCATATTATCTGCATTCAAAACATAACCTTCTTTAATATCAGAGCACTGACTATCTTACATTTTAAAAGATTCAGTTCCTTCACAGTATTAGTTTCATATATTGGACTGGTTAGGACTTCATAATTGGAAAAGTTCTCACTATTAACAAATGTACCTTTTGTATTTTCTGCAGCACCGACAGGTTTCACGGGTACTGAGGTACTATCTGAACTTACAGATCACAGATATCTCTGACTAGATATACTCCATAATCTTACATTTTTTCTCATCTCAGTACCCTATTATGGCTTGGGGTCTTCAAGAAGTGCTTGAGTATTTAAAGAATGTTTACAGAAATCCTCCTATTTATATCCAAGAGAACGGTTCTCTCTCTTCATCTAAATGTCTCTTTACCATACCAATATAAATAGGACTAATGGTTTGTAGGTGTGACTGAAAAAGAATTATCATTTCAATTGCCAGGTCAAATGACAAAGCGTAATGGAACACTCAATGACACAGGACGGGTGGAATATCTGGAGGCTTACATACACAAAGTGCTCGAAAGTGTGAGGTATTAAACAGGAACCCCAGAATAATAATGATAAAGTGCTTCTTCAGAAAACTCTCTTCTGACAATTTCTTGAAGGTCGACATCTCATCTGTTTGATCTCTTGTTTTGGTCATTCCAGGAACGGTTCAGACATAAAAGGGTATTTTCAATGGACATTCTTAGATTGCCTGGAATTACTAGCTGGTTGGACAACCTCTTTTGGCCTTTATTATGTTGATTTAGACGATAATAATTTGACAAGGTACCAGAAGTTGTCCGCCCGCTGGTACTCCAATTTTTTGAAGACTAAGAGCATCGGTCGGAATTCAGTTACTCACATCAAGCGTTACACTGCTTCTTCTATGTCAGACTCTGAGTAATTCTCATCGACTGAGTGCGCATTAGTATGTATGCAGTGTATTATCAGTTTTTTTTTAGAGTAAGTTTTAATTATTTATCTTCAGATTGTTAGAAGTGTACTATCATATTTTGTGAACCACAAGCCTGTGCTATCTAGATACAGGAACATGATATACAATAAATCTGCTTATTACACCACTTTTTGTATAATAGAAACCAAGGAACATACCTGTTCACAGTTCACACAACTAACTCCTCTTCATCCAATCTGGGCACTGTAACATCTTCCCTTAACATTGGCAAATACTTTTCTCCAACTTCCGCTCCAGCACGAGCAAACATTTCAACTACTGCGGGCAACTTTCCGTAGTACTTCTTTAAAGCATTTATTAAGAGTGAATCCTGCATATCACGGACATGCCACACATACATGGGTGGAAAAATATCGTCAACAGTTGCCTCTTGCCAGGCATGTTGACCATCTCTCATCTGGTGTTTGAACGCTTGGCACTGTCTCACCCTATGCCCTTTAGGCCCTACCTGCACCTCGGAACAATAACCACATGTTTTTACAGTATACTTCTGCATGAGATTAGCTATTCCATTACGCAAATCTTCATAAGCTTCCATGCCCTGCTTGGCAGTACCTGGAAAAAGGCGTTTGCATTAGCTTGTACCATTTAAACTCCAATCTTACTAACTAAAATGTTGTTCTAGATTATGAGAAAAACATTAGAGTAATTGATGTCCCATGTTATCCTATACGGCATACAATTATGGAGTATATGTTCAATTAACAAAGATAGATGCTTTTTAGCTAGCAATTTTGTTCAAAATTTGTAGCACTAAGTGAAGAATAAAAACATATGTCCGTTATTAACCTCCTATTTCAGTCCTCAATACTGAATATACAGCAGCAATATGATCCTTTTTTTTTGTCTGGAGAAATGATAGAGTAAAAACCGTTTGCGGTTAATCACACTTAAGGAGTCACCAATAATTTTGAGAATGGAAACTTCAATCTACACAAACCTTTAAGATCGTCACAGGGAATGCTCAAAAGCTTATGATCTTCTCTTGGCCTATTTGCTCTCTGCCAGAACCCAGAGGTGCTTATGCCAGTTCCAGATGAATCATGCACAGGGTACCTCTTCTCAAAATCAATAATTTTCCCCGCAACAAGATATACAGGACAGTCGCGCCTTCTTGTTGGATACTCCTGAAAATCTACACCAGCCTGAATGCACAGTTCCACCACGGCTGGTATCCGGTCAACTTCCAGCCGCTCATTATGCGAGACAGCTCTCCCAATCCGATCATATAGATGATAAGATTCCACAACTGGCAATATATGATCAACACCACCTCTCTTCCATGTATGCTCTTTACTCCTCTGACTACCTCTCATATCACAAGTCTTAATCTTATGCGGCGGATCACCAACATGTACCTCACCACAAACACTGCATCAATATACATTCATTCACTCTTTAGATTCATCACTCATGCTTAAAAACTAATGCCAAAAGAAAAAGAAAAGCTTCACCCATCCTATAAGTGTAACTGCAAGATGTCGAATTACGCGAATTTAACATTCAATTGATCAACCAATCAACAAAATCAGCTGTAACCAAACCTGCAAAAGTAGATAGGAGTGACATCAGCGACTCTGGAAGCACAATCCATCAACCGAGTTCGAGCTGCCAGCACGCTATGAGCAACAGGGATCAGCTGAGGCACCAGCATCCCATTCTCCGGGGGCTTCAATGCGACTTCAAGGACCAACGTTCTTTCATACCTCTGGCTTCTTTCTCTGCGCTTGAGTTCGTTAACGTGAGTCACCCACGGCTTCCTCTCTCGCTTGCTGCGCTTTCTTGGGAGCTCAACTGAATCCGACCCTGTTGAGTATAGTGCACAGGCATGGAGTTTTAGCTCTGTCAGAGCTCTCAGGGCGAGTGTGTGTTGTAGGGCTAGTAAAGGTCGTCGGCGCCAGAGCATTTGTGCGAGTTTCCTCGGTGGGGAAATTTGTCGAACAGGTTGTAGGCGGGGTTACTGGATGTAAAGTCGCGCTTGAATAGTTAATAAAATCGGATGTAGATTGTAGAGTCGCGCTTGTAGATAACTGTAGTTAATTCTCTCCATTGCCCTAATAGGCTTCGGTCTCGTACGTGGCTTGTATGATCCTGTTAGAAAGGCTTAGTCGGTTTAGTCATTTTTATAGAGACTTTTAGTAATTTGAATTTTCTGATCAACCGTTTATGTTTTTTTTCTTGTTCAATAAGAAGTACAAAAATCGCTGCTCCTAACTAGGAAAGCAGTAATTCAGAACATTTGCTAGGTGCTGAGTTCTCTCTGTCCATGTCTAGTTGTTGGAGAAAGGGATGGAGGAGGTTCAACCCAAAGGTGTAGCTCGTCGATGTCTTGTCCCAATCTTGCGAGTTTATCTGCACATTCGTTTGCCTCTCGCCTAGTGTGGCATATGTCAATCTGCCGGGGGACGAAAGAATTCTTTCTAGAAGAGCTTCCTACCTGCGGTCCATCGTATCCTGAGCAAGCAGCAGCTTGTAAGCCACCTCCGAGTTGGTTTAAACTACTACGCTTGGAAGTCTCCTCTCCCAAGCCACCACTAGTCCTGATTGTCAATTTTCGTATAAAGAAACATTCAATATGGTTCGAAAGGACCAAACTGATTTTTATCTCAGCGGCTGCTTGGCCTACTCGATTTCGCAGCAGCCTTTTGTTCAAGATAGTGGCTGAGTTGTAGCTGAAGGAATTAGCAAACATATCCAAGAACAAGAAGGTGCAGAACATTACTCACTACAAGTTCATTGTTTAGTTAACTATTGACAGACAACAAGCGTTTTGTAAACTCTTCAGATACATAACAATACGAATCGCAAAAGGTATCAAATCGAGCTTATAACATGACGATAAACACAACACAACTCTCAAAGAACATCAGGCAGAACTGCACTCTCCCCTTGGACAGTGGTTTTATTGAACAACAAGAAATAGTTCATATATCGCTGGTACCGCGAATATAGGCAGATACGCATAACTTAAAGCAGGAGAACAGTCGAACCCCGTTATGCTTTGGACCACAACTCGATTAGTGTTTGGGCTTCTTCACAATCATCACTGAGCAGTGAGCATTATGGGCGCAGTAATCACTCACGCTACCTAAAACAGCCCTGCAAGAGCAATAGCATACAGATATCATCAGCTCGAGAAAGACTATGTACAGTGAGAAGCATGTGCTTGGACGGAGGGAGTACCTCTTAATAGCTCCATAACCATGACTTCCCACAACCAAGACCGAGGCGTGGTGCTCTTCTACAGCCTGACATAGAACGCTCTTCGGATCACCTTCCACGACTTCCACATTCACATCTTTCATCTGCGTAAAAAACATGAACACTTGAAACGAATGTCATGTAATTAAGACAGACACGGAACGTTATAAGTAATAGCCTGCATTTGCAGGATTCGTGTTAGAACCTCCCCATACTCATCTCTCCGAAACACTTGGCTACACTTATATGGTTTCATTTCATCAGTCTGTAACAGGTACTTGATCAAGGATGAAGAGATCAATTTCAAATGCTAGCTATGTCAAGAAACTACACCCGTAATCACACAGAGTACATACAGAACGACAGAAATCAAAAGCAGCTGATATAGAGATAAGCGTATGAGTGAGTACCAAACTAGCTGCGCAAATATCCGTAGCCTTTTGAATCACCCTTGTTGCTATCCTCTTCAGTTCACTATCCACGCATGGCAGCACAGTAGC
>JAYMSL010000518.1:0-23627 GCA_036897195.1 Plantago coronopus
ATAAGATGTAAAAGAGAAATAGTTAGAATCAACAAAAATAAACTATGTTATTAGGAGAATGAAAATAAAGAATGGAGTAAAGTTGTAACACGAAGTAAAGAACATGAAAGAATGAAGCAAACAAGAAACGAAGGGGAATTACCTGAAGGAGAGATTCGATGAAGTCCGAGTCCGGGGAGACGCTGCAATTTCCGATTATCCGATTGGGTGATTTTCATAAATATCAAAGACGCATAAGTTCGGTTAGTTAAAGAGATACATTGACAAGTCATGTTCAATTAGTAAATAGTAATTCATCTGAATAATTTGTGATCAGTTTGTAAAATAGTTTAGTTATGTGTTCACTGGGAGAGGTAAAGTGTACGAGACATATATCTGGGTTGGACAATTCTTCATCACAATCTCGAAGGTAATATATTCTGAAGTTCTATATAATTTACTGTTGTGCTGAAAACCATTTTGTGCTGGAGTCACGGACTTCTTTTCTCCTTTTCCTTTTATTTACACTCTATTTATTGAATTTTTTGCATATGCCTGATTAGCGTATTATTATATTTACAAATTTACAATGCGGATGTTCCTAAGTATTCTGGTTGTATTGTGTTTACTGTTTCGGAAGGAAAATAGTGCCTCTGTATTTACTATTTATTGGCTGAGAAGAGTTGTTGTATATGCAGGTTTCGTACATTTTGTAACACCTATTGCAGTCTGACTGAAAGATGAATTTGATGGAGGACTGGCCGGTAGGTCTCATGTATCGTAAGAGAGCTATCCGAAGTGACCATACTAGAAGAAGTCTATACCTCAGGCAGAGGTTTGATGATTTTTTCACCACTGGCCCATTTTTCAAGCTGTACTTCACCGACACTCAATATATTGTTGTACAAGTGACTGAGAACGGGAGAGGTCAGAAGTTTATCAGGGGCCGAACTGGCGTGAATTTGCCAGAACAACAATGGAACGATGATTGAGTTCAGAAAGCTATTAGGGAATCGCGTTCAAATTCGAATCAGACATGACCTGTAGGTCTGTGGTTTGATAGTCTTATATTGTCGCCTCGAAGTCTTGAGTAGAGGCTATAGATAGAAGATTAGATTTGATGATTTGATAGCTTAGTTGTTTACATTTGTCCATTTTGTTGATTTACTGATGGTGCAGACCCAGGAATATGTTCATAATCTGGTGTTGCAAATGGTCAATGATCAATTATGTTGGAACTGATATGGATAAGGGTTGGTCTGTTTGTGTGACTTGGCATGGGGACCAAAGGCTAAATTCATTTGCTGACACTTAAATTTAAACATGTGCTTTGATCTTCTTGGTTCAGTTTCTGTAACTTTATGTTTTACTGTTCTCTGTGTGTATGGTGGTATTTGCTTTTGATATTGGAGCACAACAGAGTTTGAAACTCATGTCTGCAGTTCTGCACTAGCATGTGGGGTGACCCTCTTTTTTTTTTTTTTAAAAAAAAAACTTGGGTTGCATTTCGGGTCGGGTAGTTTGCGGGTTGGGCGTTGGGACGGGTTGGGTAATTTGCGGGTTGGGTGTTGAGCGGGTGCGGGTGCAAAACCCGTACCCGCACCCATACCTAGATAACAGAGTGGGCGCTAGCGGGTAATGAGCGGGTTTACCGGGTTTCCGCCTAATTACAAGCCTAATCCCACCCACCCCGAGGACGGCTGGCCTAGGTGGGTACCCACTCCCGCGGGGGACCCACATAACAGTCAAATGAAGTATAAATTTAAACTAACTTAAACTGGACTTGACTGAATTAAATTAAACTGGACTTGACTGAACTTTAACTTATGTTAAAAATAACAGAATCCTTAGTTATATAAGTTGCTTCTCTTATCTTAGCGGAACTGTGGGCCACCAAACAGTTCCAGATATCCATAAGGGCTCTGCACCTCGAATCCACTATCAAACGGCCCAAATCGAACCCAAGAAGGAAAGAATATCGAATAGCGTCGACATGGGTTAGAATATTGGATTCTCCTCCTACCGAAAAAAGCTCACGTTGTCCAGCCGTCCACTAAGATCCCCAATCAAATGACATTTATACCCCCAACCGTTTCCCGTTTCAAACACCACCACGAGGGCACACTCGTCTTTTTAACCTTCTCAGTGTACACCTGTCTTTCTTGTCCGAAACACAAATTATTTACTAATTGCAGAACAATCCAAAAGGGTCACTTGTCGATGGATTTTCCCTGAGAATTTTGAACCAGTGTTGCTATTCACATTTACTCTGAAGTTAGCTGAGTTTGATCGGAGTTTTGTAGGTGTGTGCTCGTGATTGTGCGGGTATGGGGTTTGTGAGTACCGTTTTGGGGTTGTGCGGATTTGGAGTTGGATTGTCTTCTGGTTTGGTGATTGGCTACTATCTGTTCATCTACTTCCAGCCCTGCGATGTTAAGGTGTTTCTTGATTTTTTTTGTGATACTTTGTTGTGTTGTGATTGTTTGTGTGATTTGAGATTGGTTTTGGGGGTTTTTGAGCTTTTGCGAAGTGAGCTGACGAGTGGAGGGGGGGGGGGATATGTAATGAGTTGAGATTGAGTGATTTTACTTTGTAGGGGTCGTTTGAAGTTTGAATTTAAGCTGAGCTCGGTTTTTGGTGATGGAAATTGGTGGATGTGCAGTCACTATCCTGATACAAATGTTATTTTATCGTGATTTGTGTAGTTTTTGTAAGTGAATTATTTGATTATTTCGTCTAACGAGCAGAGTCCAGTGATACTTGTTTGGTTTAAACTAAGGTCAGGGCATTTGCTATTTGGCCAATTTGAGTGAGACTGATTATGAGGTTTGGAGTTGTTGCGAAGTGTCTGAGCTGACGAGTGGATAGGAAATGAATTCGGGGATATGTGCTGAGTTGAGGTTGAGTGATGATTAAGTTTTGTGCAATTTTGGTTAAGTTTGTAGGGTAGTTTGAATCCGAGCTGAGCTCGGTTTTTGGTGATGGGGAATTTGTAGATGTTCAGTCACTACCTGATTCATGATGTTAGTGAGTTATTTGATTGGTTCGTCTAACAAGCAGAATCCAGTGACATTGTTTGGTTTAAACTAAGGTCAGGCCATTTGCTATGTGTCTGATTTGAGTGAGATTGATTTTGAGGTTTTGAGCTGCTGTGAAGTGTCTGTGAACTGATGAGTAGATAGGAAATGAATTGGGGATATGTAATGACTAATGAGTTGAAATTGAGTGATGATTAAGTTTTTCAGTTTTGGTTTTACTTTGTACTTTGTAGGGGTGATATGAAATTCGAATCCAAGCTGAACTCGGTTTTTTGGTGATGGAGAATTGGTAGATGTTCAGTCACTATCCTGACATAAATCTTTTGTTTGATTATTTATTGTGATTCGTGTAGTTGATGTAAAGTGGGCAATTATATTGGTTCCTCTAACGAGCACTTGTTTGGTTCAAAATAAGGCCAGGACTTTAGCTATGCCCATGTGGCTGATTCAAGTGAGATTAGGCAAATGGTGTTGATTGGTGTTTTTGGCACTCTAGTTCGAATTTGGATCACTCGTTGGTTTTGAAGACTGTGTTCTATTAGTCATAATGTACTAGTTTTAATTTGTTAGAATGGGGGCCAATAACTTGATAAAATCTTTTGACTCTCGACTCTTGAACTTGAATTTGATCAGGATCCTGATATCCGGCCCTTGGCTGAGCAAGATGCTAAAAGTCTGCAGCGATTACTACCGGAAATACCGGCGTGGGTGAAGAATCCAGATTATGACAGAGTAAGTTAGGTGATGCAATATGATTTAGTTTTTCATGTCTATGGCCCTATGTACTATTGTGTAATGTTTGTTATGTTGTGCATTAATTACTGGAGCAAAGATGGACTGGCTCAACAAATTCCTTAGCATCATGTGGCCTCATCTGGATAAGGTACCTGTTATTATTACACTCGTGCCATTGTTGTCTTTTTTGTAAAGTATCTTTCATAAAATTGATGTATAACTATTGTATGCTTTTTGCAGGCAATTTGCAAGACGGCAAAGAATATTGCAACTCCCATTATTGCTGAGCAGATTCCGAAATATAAAATTGAATCCGTTGAATTTGAATCACTAACGCTGGGATGTCTACCACCTACTTTCCAAGGTCATTAAAGTGATTACTGACAATTTGCTGTGTTTGGTTTTTATATTGAAATAGATCCTCGCGAAGAGGACATGGATTTTAGTACTCTGAAGTGTTGATACTTTATAGATAAAATATCAGTTTGAACTTTCATATTTATTATTTGGGTCTTTCGAAAGTGCTTGAAAACAGCTTTTGTAACTTGATGCTCAAGGTATACGTCTTAGGAAACCTGTAATAACTTGACACAGACTTTATCTGGTAAACCTAGAACTGTTGAAATTAAATTCACTAGTAAGTTTACTTTAGCAGCAATCTTAATTTTATACTTCAGGTGTCTATCTGTATTGAGTAGGGGAAGGAGTAGGTTAATTGTTTCATGGGAGGTGTCTATGCCAACAATGCTGCACATAGTAGGGGAAGGAGTTCCAAGTTTGTAATGGAGCCTTAACAGCTTAACTATGAATTGAGTGTCAACTGTTTCATGGCAGGTATGAAGGTTTATGTCACTGAAGAGAAAGAGTTGATTATGGAACCTTCCTTGAAATGGGCAGGAAATCCAAATGTCACTGTTGCTGTAAAAGCATATGGATTGAAAGCAACTGTCCAGGTTTGCTCCTATAGGATGCTTTACTGCATATGCATCAGATATTGAGATTTAAGATCACAACGCCAACAGATCTGACATGTAACTTTGTCAATTAAATGTTGCAGGTCTTGGACTTGCAGGTGTTTGCTCAACCACGTATAACTCTAAAACCTCTTGTTCCCAGCTTTCCATGTTTTGCTGGAATCTTTGTGTCTCTTATGGAGAAGGTCAGTGACAATACAAAGAAACAATATTTTAAAATTTTAATCCTGAGTACTAAATAACAGTTTTCTTTGGTAGCTTAAAAGTTTTAATTGGAATGTTGCTGGATTTCTCTCTCTCATATTCCACATTCCTAGGAGAACTAACTTTTATAGTTTTTTTTGAACTTACTTGATTATCCTCAATGTAAACTGAGATGCTTATGTGTGGTTGGTAAGGCCATCACAGTAGGAGTCTATCTTGAATTCTTTTCATTCATATTTCTTCATATACTTCTCTGGTTTTTGCAGCCGTACGTTGACTTCGGGTTAAAGCTTTTTGGGGCAGATCTCATGTCAATTCCTGGGGCATACAGATTTGTGCAGGTATATCTCACCTACATAATTTCAGAGTATGTGTGATATTCCATTTTAGCATGTTAAAGTTATAGGAGCTGCAGTTATATGGACTATAAGCAACATATATTGGTATATATTTATTGTGTGCACTATATACCATATTCCGTGTGGCATTAGCATCTGAATCTCATGTATTTAGCTTGTGATGTATCAAAGTTTTGACAGTTATGTAATGCTGCCCTCCTTCATGTATGAATGTAAGACATAATTTTCTGTAATTTACACATCCGAACATATATATGCCCCCATGATTTGCGCGAATCAAAACTCAAGGAAAACTAACGGGAAAGATATAACAATGTTGTTTCTTTTGTGGACTTCAAACCGTGTAAGGTGTTTCAGTATATGTATGCTCTCTCAGATGGTGCTTGCAGTTAGCCCAATATTTTGATATCTATCCATAAATCTCCGTGCAGGAGATGATCAAAGATCAAGTCGCCAATATGTATCTGTGGCCTAAAACTCTTGAAGTGCAAGTTCTGGATCCAACAAAGTATGTATATCTTCTATTTGGTTGATGTGAATTTCCTTCCCTTCAGATCTTATTTGGGCATCCTAAATTCCTAATCTACTTTCAACTTTCAGGGCTATGAAGAAGCCTGTTGGAATTCTTCATGTGAAGGTTCTGAGAGCGATGAAGCTGAAAAAGAAAGATATGCTAGGTGCATCAGATCCTTATGTTAAAATGAAAATAACTGAATCAAAGGCTCCGTCCAAGAAAACTACAGTAAAATATAAGAATCTGAATCCTGAGTGGAATGAAGAATTCAGCATAATTGTAAAAGATCCTGAAACACAAGCATTGGAATTTTCTGTTTATGACTGGGAGCAGGTGCATACTCAGCCACCTGTCTGAAATACTATTTGCAAGTAGTTTACTGGGTTCTCAGCTGTTTATGTCTATTCAGGTTGGTTCGCATGACAAGATGGGTATGAATGTAGTTCCCTTGAAAGAACTCCCCCATGATGAGCCAAAAGTAATGACTTTAGATCTTCTCAAGAACATGGATACAAATGATGCTCAAAATGACAAGAATCGGGGACAGCTTGTGGTAGAGTTGACCTACAAACCTTTTAAGGAAGATGATCCGGCAATGGCTGATGAAGATGCAGTACAGAAAGCTCCCGAAGGCACTCCACCTGGTGGAGGTGTACTTGTGGTTAGAGTGAATGAAGCTCAAGATCTAGAGGGAAAACACCACACTAATCCATATGCCCGTATCATTTTCAAAGGAGAAGAGCGAAAAACTAAGGTGTGCAACTCACTTTTTCTTCCCCTTAGCTTTTTTATGTCTTGATTCTGCTTTTGGTGTTCGAAATCAATTAATGACATTAACCAAGCTAGTTGACATTCTATTGTTGAATTTGCTGATACTTATTAGTTATTTCCCTATCAAACTGTCATTGCCGTCACTAAAATTATGTGAGGCCTTCACAGCCTAGCTATAAATTTTTTGTCTGTATCACTTACATGCTATTATACCGGTTTCTCATTTTATCCTGGTTTAATAACGACATTATAGAGCTTTCATGCCAGCTGATTTTTAATTGATGTCTCGAATTATGCAATTGGCCTATGCTTGGATGATAGTGTTAGTAAACGAACACCTGTCTCTCTATACAGCAAATAAAGAAAAACAGGGATCCGAGATGGGATGAGGAGTTCACGTTTGTGTTGGAAGAACCTCCTGTAAAAGAAAGGATGCATGTGGAGGTATCAAGCACCTCATCCAGGATAGGCCTGCTACACCCTAAGGTAATTTCATGCACACCTCTACTTGCTGATGTGCCGTTATTTTTAATTACGATATTGCTAAAAGGACACTGATAAGAAATAAGTAAGGAGCTATCCATCCTTTTTGTTTGAAGTATGACCTATTCCAGGCCTCTGTGCCAGAAACTTATGTCACTCAATGAGAGAATTTTTTTAAGGTGTCCAGGAGGACCTGGATTCAGATAGTCTCTTCTTTATTGAGCATTGCTACATTTTATTGCCCAACATCTTTAGGATGTGGCATGCATCAAAATGACCCACCGTAACTCAGCCCCCATCATATGGATACAGTCCAGCCAACCTACCATAATAGTCTTGGTGGTAGGTGCAGTGCTAATAAGGGTCCAAACATATTTTAAAGCAGTTGGTGCCTTGTGGTTGAATGTTCCATTGCTCCAGGAGTTTGGTACGGAACATGTAGTGTTTCAGTTGTATGGAATTCTACATACTGTATCTCCCTCACGGATAATCCCCTTCGACCACCTTGGCTTCTCAATGAAATTAGTTACACTCCGAAACCAGCAAATGTGCATCTATATGACTTTTATCATTCCTTTTTAACTATGTTTGTATGAATTAACAAAATTATTCCATGTTGATCAGGAAACATTGGGTTATGTAGACATCAGTTTGGCGGATGTCTGCCACAATAAGAGGATAAACGAGAGGTACCATCTCATTGACTCAAAGAATGGAAGAATCCAAATCGAGCTGCAGTGGCAAACATCTTGAATCTCATCTATAGTTTCCATTACTTTTCTAGGAGGGAACATACTGTAAGATTTGTTTTAAATGTGTGAGAGTGTTGTGATTGCTTATGGATGTGGCATTTCCGAACTTGGATTTTTGCAGAGCAGCATCATGTCAGCTGCGTGTAAATCTACCATACGTACTATTTTCGCTATGTACATTGTGTTGAGTTCCAGTTTGTTTTCCAGCAGAGTGATGATTTTATAACACGAGAGGGCTTGCATCCTAAATTTGCTCCCTGTGACAGAACTGACAAATGTGAAATTCTTAGGGCAAACTAAAACTATTAACCATTCCATCTCGGGCCTATTATCCCTTGGATTATCTTAGGTGTGATGTTACATGTTGCAGTAGCAGGTAATTTTTGTGAAGATAGCATGGACTAATTTGTACTATGTTAGGTTTGTCACTAATCACTAAGTCAGTTCGGAATCCTAATCTGGCATGGAAGCCTTACATTCTTAAGTTAATCTTAGGAATCTTCAAGTTATTCTGATATAAACAACGCTTGAGTGTTAGACGTATGTCTTGTCTTCATCCTGAGAACATTTTATTATAGCTTTAATATTCTCTTATTTAGCCTGAGTCTTCAAGCTTCAGCCTTCAGCATGTGGTAGTCTTCTTCCGTAGACAGCATCGGTCTACCTGCAGACTTAAACTTGGTGAATACAAATAGCTTACAAACAAATACATTTTGATATCTCCTTTACAATTTTAATCGTGAGAGGTTTTAATTATTAATGGTTGTCATCCTTACTACTTACTAACACTTCGTATCCTCATCAAGAAAGGTATGATCTAACAACATTTAAGTAAATTCTCTTCTTTTCTTTTGCATTTTTTCGCTTAATGTAATGCAATAAAAATGACAAGGATATTTCACATTGAAGGTGCATATATGTTTCTACTATACCAAAAGAAAACTTATCACGTTAAATTCCTTTTTGTGACTTCATAATGAATTGGTGAGGTTGTATATACAGATAGCAGATGTTCAGTTTATAATAGTTGATGTTCACTGGTAGTTAACATAAAACATCCATTATTATTATTAGCATCACCTATTTTAATCAAAACATCTATCAGTCGATATAGAATACTGACTATTTTTACTAAGTTCTGAATTGACATTTTTAAGCTCTAGGTGTTCTTTACGAAAAGACTACTCTTAGTTGATCTCTACTACTAATTTTTCTCTATCTTACGTGGTCGAAGAAAAATAAAGTTTATACTTAAGATGAAGGACGCCGCGACACTGCACCATCTCTAGTACTGTACTTCGATATTTGGCGTGCTGCGCAATAATTTGTATAATGTGAAGTTGATAAGATTGATTTTGTGGACTCTTTCAAATGCATGCCATAATTATAAGATAAGAGACTTGAAATGTCCTAGAAAACACTATTTTTGTAGTTGATACTTAACTCCGTTTTGTAAATATTATTATAGAATCAATAAAATCTGTTGTCGTTTCAACAAAAAAAAAAAAGGATTAAACATAGCTAGGCAATTATGATGTGGTTTTTCTTTAGTTGAGTGGCTTTTTCCCCTTAAAATTTAAGAAAATGATTTTTTGGTAGTAACAACTATCTTGGTGAGTTTTTTTAGGATATAGTAATAGATACAAGATCATTGCGCAGCTCAAAACCTTATACGATAAGATCTCTTCAATTTAGAGAATTTGACATTATCGCAATGTACGGTTCAGTAAACTATCTTTCTTCTTCCGTTTCGCATTTTCTTCTTAATATAATTTAATGAATTAAATGACTAAGCTATTTCACATTGAAGGTGCATATGTTTCTATTTAAAGCAAAAGAAACCTTATAATGTAAATTACATGAATCATTTTGCAGAAATGTGTTTTCATGTTTTAATCTACTTTACCTGCTTCTGCTTTCATAAAATTATAGAGATTTTGTATCTTTCTGTAAAAGTCAAATGAATCAAGTATGAAAGTGCATGTGATGGTGCAAAGTATATAAATAACTCAAAGGATTTTCAAGATTTTGCACATCTAAAATTCATATATTAAATTAGTAAAAAAGAACATGAAAGATTGCAAAATCTGGCTTCATACTTTCATGAAGCTACTATTATATATAGGTGTGTTTGGTGAACTCTATTCATCACAATCCTTGATCCTAGTAAGGGTTGAAGAGTGTCCAGAGTACTATTATATATACTAATTCTGATACTCTTTATGCCAATGTATAGGTTTTCATAAATATGTTATCTCATATAATAGAAAATAGAAAGATCGAAATTCTCAGTTGATTATAAACAATTTTTCTCGAAATATTTGGTACTTTTGGATGTCTATTGAACTCAATTGTAATTCAAATGAGTGAGCTTTTTTCTTCTTCTCCATGTTATTGCCATATAAACATAGTCTAAATCGTTTAAAAATAGATACCGAAGATTTAATCTTTGGTTGAGATAAATTTTATTTTGTGATATAGTTGCGAATTCGATGTGTGGCGTTTGCGATTTCAATTTTTGCTAGTGTAGGGCTATGTTTAATCCAATTTGTTCGATATTTTAATCTAGATTTGGATTTAGGATGTGCAAGTTTGATATAAAGGTTTTGTGATTTTGTTTAGTAAATTTTTTCATCTTTTATACATGTTTTTTTCCTTCCATGGAAATTGTTTAACAAGGAAAACATAAATAGGGTAATATATATGTTGTTAATTGGTGTGTTTCAATTATATAATTTGCACATGGAAATCATTTTTTAGCCAATATAAACTTATGCGTGTGTTACCTTCCTTTTTCAGATTTCATAAGAAAAGAGAAGCTATGTATCATGAGTAATGCTAATTCACCACCGTGCAAGAAGCAAAGAGTCTCCGGAAATCCACATGATGATGTTCCAACACTGCAGACTAATCAGAGAGTGAACCCTCTGTTTCTCCCAGGAATCGAAGGCACTAGGCGCAGTCATATGTTCTATAAGACTCGATTGTGTCAGACATTTACTAATCAAGGATCATGTCCATATGGAGATATCTGCTGCTATGCGCAATGGCCCTGAGGATTTACGCGTGGCTCCTCCAGATTGGAGGGAATATGTTCAGGAAAACTATAGGTCTCGAGGCACTAGTATTGGGAAAGATCTTGTCAGCACGATGAAAATATGCAACATGTTTCACCATGGAGGACAATGTCGATTTGGAGAGAGTTGTAGTTTTCTACACGAAAGACCAGAAAAATCCATAAGCCGTGATGAACAACTAAAGACCGAGTTGTGTGCTGATTGGAAAGCCTGTCACTGTCAATATGGAGAAATGTGCAAGTATGCACATGACACATCTGGTAATTATGCTACACAAAGTACATTTCCTTATCCATTATAGTATGATACAAAGGTTTTATTTTTTGTGATGTTAATTTCTTGACAACTAATCCTTCATAATTTGAAAAGTTCTATGTGAGAATTTATGATTCATCGAACAGTCTCCCTGATTTGCTACTAGGTGAATAATTTTGAGCATCTTTTCGGTAAAAACAAGTCATCATATTTTCATACTTATATGTTTCATTAATGAATGTAAATGCAACATGTTTGTTAGAATTTAAAGCTATGTTTTTTTATGGCATTGCATATGGGGTTTGTTGTTAGCTCTTTGGTTATCGCAACATTTGACATTTTGACTACTTTTCTATATAAGTACTCTAAGTTATGTATATATAGATTTTTTCTTTATATGTTATACAAACAAAATTCAATTGTATTTGTATGATTGCGATATTTATGCTATCCACAGACTTGAAGGTCGTCAATGCAGACATTGTGGCCGTACCTCCATCAATTTCCATACCAGCTCCAGTAGAAACTCTCTCATTTGTTGTGCCCAACCTTCCTCGTACCGATTTAACATCATCTGTTGATGATGGAATGGAGAAGAGGAAACACAAATGGAAAATAGGCAAAAGGATCAACCAAATCTATGGGGATTGGATCGACGGTGGATCACCTCCTCGCCAATCACCAAAGGAAGACTAGTTATCTCCGTTGTGAAGTCTGTTTACCTAAGAAGGAGAAAAACATTATTGGATTCTTCTTTTTCAGGTTCTTGTCATCTAGCCTCTCATTTCGACATCTAGTAGCACCCTTTATATTATCGTGACTAAATTTGAATTGTATCGTGGTAGCTTATATTGATTTTGAGAAAGGAAAATAAAACCATATTCTTGTTGAGTATTGTGTGGAACTCTGAACATGTTTATTATATTATGGTTGCAAATTCAATTTTATTTTATTGAAATGATACAATAAATTTATCAGATCTACAATTCTAATCTCATATCCGACATTGTACACCTTGATTCGACAAACTCAATCCCATACATATCAATCTTAGGCACGAGAGCAATCCATTTCTAAGAAACATTCGGTAGTCATCCAAGTTTTGTCAGTCATTCTCTACGGTAAGATCTACGATAAATTTCAAATTCGGGTTCTATACGTGTAGCTAATAACTTCCGAATAGGCTGAGGCTCACTTCCCAAAGCCCACATTGTTCTTTTCCACACATTTACGCCAATCAGACTCCACGGCCCCCTAAAAATACCAGAAACAAAAAAGTCCAAACCCAAATCTGTGCTCAGAAATTCTCCGTTTATAAACGCACCACATTTTCAAAATTATCGTCTTTCTTATCTCATCATTTCCCAGGAAAAAAAACCAATTCTCAGCAAAACCGTTTCTCCAATGGCGAAAACCATCGTCGACTCCGACTACCTCCGCGATGTCGAGAAAGCTCGCCGTGAGCTCCGAGCTCTCATCGCCAATAAGAATTGCGCTCCGATCATGCTTCGCCTCGCGTATTTTTCATTTTTCCTTTTGATTTGTGTTTTCGTCAGCTGGATTTTACGGTTACACTCATCGATCGATTGATTTTGATATTGATTTTGTTGTTTGTGATTTGGTGCAGCTGGCATGATGCTGGAACTTATGACGTGAACTCGAAGACAGGTGGTGCAAACGGTTCGATTCGGAATGAGGAGGAGTACAGTCACGGTGCTAACAACGGACTGAAAATCGCACTTGAGTTTTGCGGTAAGTTTTTTCTGCTTGAAGTATTTGCCTAGCTTGAATTTCACATTCGAACGAGCATGATAGTGTGTGTTTGACTAGATTTGTTGATCATTGAATATGATTGATTGATTTTGATTCAGTGATTTTGGTTCGGACTTGCATTCAGTGAATGTACTTGATGTAGCTTAGAATGGTTAATCGAATATGTGTGCAGTTATACAATTATAGTAGTTTGGAGTACTATGTATCTACTAGTATTTGCTGGACTGAGAATCGCACTTGAGTTTTGCAGTTAGATTTTTCTGCGATTAGCTTGAATTTTACATTTGTGATAGCATGGTAGCTGATAATGTGTGTGTACATAGGTTTGTTGATTGCTGAGTATGATTGATTAATTGAGTCCAGTGGTTTGGTTCGGACTTGCATGCAGAAATTTGTGTGTGAATAACTGTAGTTTATAACTGTTATTGTAAAGTATCGGGTAAGTTAATCGAATATGTGGTGCAGTTATACAATTAGAGTAGCTTGGAGTACTATGTATTTACTGGTATGCTAGTTTTGCTGGACTGAATCATGTATTCACAACTTCTACTGTCTATCCTAGGCTTGTTGATCAGTTGTATACAGGATGAAGTATTTAGTTAGAAATTGTGGACTGTAACCTGTTATAGTGTAGAATGATTTTATGTGCATCATGGAATGGCCTGTGCTTTTGGGATAGTAGTTCTGCAGGCTTACTAGTTACATGGTTTTAGGAAATGAAAACTCATAAATGATGCTCCATATTAATCTGATTCTATCTTCTGGTATTATATCTTGTAGTCAGCTTAATGTACTGATAGGCGTCTCAGGACTAAGCACTCTGTATTGAAATCTGGTTGATTAGAGAGTAGTTGTAAGTAAATTGTTAACGGAATTTCTGCATCTTTAGATTTAATTTCTCGTTGAGCAACTGTTGGAGTATGGTTGATTGGATAGGATTGTAAGTACTTGTTTCATTATAGAGGTAGTTTTTACTAACTTTTACAATCAGCCGTTTGAACAATGAATATCTAGAAAGTAGATGCACGTGTTATTATTATTATTATTTGTTATTTTTTAAATGTTGTGTTATGTTTACATGCAGAGCAAGTGAAGTCGAAATGTCCAAAAATCACTTATGCAGATCTGTACCAGGTAAACTCCCTATTCAGAAAAAATCCTATTAGCTTTGTCAGAGAGATCTACTCTGTGATATCTGAAATGTCATGTTGATAGGAATAATATTCAAGGCGGGGGTACTTATTTCATATTCACTTTGAACAAAAAACTTGTGTCAGACAGTCTAATGATTGACAGCCCTTGAACATTAGTTATGATCACACCACTACCCACCCAAGCTTTAGTTTCATGCCCCTAGTTGGCACTAATCCTTAAACATTAGGATTATGAAGAACTACACTGTACCCACTCCAATGTTATGTGCATTACAGTAATTGAGTAATGTGCACCCCTGTAATTGTTAAACTGTCTACTGCAAGTTATTGTTGTTTACTCTTGTTATATAAATTAAAAGTAGCAAATAGCCTACTTTTAAATCATGCATAGTATTTCTTTGATTTGTAAACTGATTTTTGTTTTTTTATTCACATGTTGTTGGGAGGAGTTCTGTTGGATAATCTATTGGTAAATGGTATATATGGATGGAGAATGGGTTAGCAGGGGCTCTGTCATGTACTATATTTGATATGGGAATGATAATCATCATAAATCTATAACAGTGCCCGGGCTCAGACTATGATGGACCTTTGGTGTATTACTTGATCCTTAATGTGCATTTAATTAATTGAAGAAACATATCAATGTCTGCTACTTTTACTAAAAGGATCACATGCCCACGAGTATATAGTGGGATGAATGGAAAGATAGAGTAAATTGTTTTACTGACGGTACATTTGTTATTCTATACATTACTGGACAAGTACTCAGCCTGGGGTGTATTTGATCAAATTTTGATGTGAGTTCAAATGTAATAGGTATTACTTTCTTCTAGAATACTCAACTATGGGCTTTGCCAAAAGTATCTGATACAATGCTTGTATCGAATACCTTAATAGTATTACATCAGGGAAATTCTGTTGTTTTGTTTCAGTCAATTTCTCAACACCTATGTCTTGTTTCATTGTCTACACTACACATAGAACTTGTAATTATCTACGTACCTCATAAAAACAAGGTGCGATTAGATATAATTTTGTGAAATTGGCTTTCGTGCTAAGCAAACTATTCGGCCCAATAGCTTGCAGGTGTTGTGGCTGTTGAGGTGACAGGAGGCCCCACAATTACTTTTATTCCTGGTAGAAAGGTACTATGTAATGATAAGTAATATTCTCATGCAATTTGGTATCCTCTCATTTTTGTCATAATAACACTATTTATGCTGGATTTGACATGTTCCAGGATTCAAAGATTTCTACAAAGGAGGGTCGGCTGCCAGATGCTAAAAAAGGTTGACCTCTACATGAGACTGTAGGAGTTGTTTTATATCTCATAATAACACGTCTATGCTTATTTTTTTGTGCTGTTAGTGTATACGGGTTTCCCAGTTATGTAGTCTCCTTTAGGACTAGATTTGGCACTACTGGAGCCAAATATCTTTTAGCAGTCTTTTAATGCTTACTACAACTCCCTTTATAGTCCGAGAATCTATAATTATTATCTCGCTAATTGGATCCAAGATCCTTTTATCCTGGTATAGTGGTTTTACATATAGCTACTGCAGTTTATGGTGGTAAGCATCTTAGTGGTCGTATATATGGCAAGTGCATGTTTAGTTGTAGTATATATCATGTGCTCCAGCCATCAATTTCTCAATCAAGTGCACTGCAGTACTGAGCTACTGCTGATCTACTTAGTACTAGTAATTCTCTTGGAAACCTCATTGAAGATGCAATTCCTAATAATGCATACTAACATTGACGTTATTAAAACATATGAATGAAGTAGTACAATGTTTTTGTTCTGGTGAGTGCATTCTCTTTACTTAGTGGACCATATATAAGCATGACAAGTCCTGAGCATAACTTTTTTGGCACATAATTTCGGTTTTTTTCCTCTCCTGGTTTCAGTCTTTCTTTAATAAATAATTTAGTAGATATTCCTTTTTTCTTTTAGCATTTGCCTTGTCATATTTAATACTACTGCATTAACAAATCTGATTATTATCTTTTATGGATTGCTGGTTTTTGTTTAAAATATAGTGCCTTTTACCAAATTTTTGTTATCGACTCTGTAAATAGTTGTAGAATGGAGGACTTGATTTTCTGTAAATACTTTACTCCAGTTTCTATCCACCCTAATAGCTGTTGCGTACTGCTTGTTTTGAGTTCTTACCTGAGTTGCTAAAATCAAGTTGTCTTTGTATTCTTCTCTATTTAACTGTGTTGATGCAAGAAATTAAAGATTTCACTGAATCTATATAACTGGTATGAGTTGGCATTCTGGCGTACTCAGTATTTCATTCCCCCAGAGTCCAGGCATTTCATGCTAGCTCATCAATGTAGTTTAAATTGGGAAGTTCATTACTTCTAATACTTTGGAAAAAAGCCTGTGGTAACATTAACTTGGCATAAGTGTTTTAGCAATCCAAATATTTGTTGCAAGTTTAGTGTTCATCATGCTTAATCTTTGATACTTGATGCCAGGGGCCCCACATCTTAAGGATGTGTTCTACCGGATGGGATTATCTGATCAAGATATTGTTGCCCTATCGGGTGCCCATACCCTGGTAAGTTTCTACAGTTTCTTAAATGCTGTACCCAAGAATGCTGCAATAACTGCCGGCTTTGGTTAAAATTTGTGTTATAGGGGAGGGCACACCCTGAGAGGTCAGGCTTTGAAGGCGCATGGACTGCAGAGCCATTAAAATTTGATAATTCATACTTTGTGTAAGTCATAGGAGTTAGATACACCTTTATCTTTTAATGTATAAAATCTGTTTCTATAGGCATTAGCCGTTTGTTTATCCTGCTAGTGAACTCCTCAAGGGTGAAAGTGAGGGCTTGCTGAAACTCCCAACTGATAATGCTTTGCTGGGGGATCCTGTGTTTCGGCGTTATGTTGATCTCTATGCTGAGGTATACTACTACAGTACTACTACATGCATCTTTAACATCCAACTTCATGATCATTATTTGCTGCCCCGTGTTCTGCTCAAAATATGTCTGTAATTTATCGAGGGCCTGACAACCGCTGAGGCTAAACAGTCTCATAATTGGGAAACAAGTACCCATAGGTGTGAACAACTTCATTGAACTCATAATGAATAAATAGACTTGTAAACGGCCTAACAGGTATGGTGCATACCCAGACCTATTTGATACCTGCATATAGAAGTTGGGATTCCAAACCGAGAATCCGAAGTCAACCCTAACCCAACATAACACAACACAAAATTGAACCCAACTGAATCTCACTGTGTCCCCTAGTCGAACATGTTTGTATTTCTTTTCTATGAAGCTGAATCTGTATAGACATGAAAGTGAGTTTTTTAGTGTCTTGCTCTGTCTCATGCTTGCTGTAATGTATTATAATCATACTATTTAATTTTCACACACTAGTTTTATTAGTTGTTATCATGAGATTCAGAGTTCTCTGGAAGAACGAAGAAAAAGGAAGATTGAGAATACAAGGTCCATAAAAGTGTACAATCAGTCAATCAGGCCAAACAGTACATGCCAAACGAGCAAGAGTGGACTTCTATGGACAAATTAGCAATAAGAAAAGAATTACTGACTGCTTAGCTAAAGAAGTGAAAATTACTCAGAATTATCTAATTCACTCTCCAGTGTACTTATTGTTCTTGCTTTTAAGGGTCAAATGGTGGAGATATCTGGTGTTATATGTCTACTTGGAGATCGAGTTTTTCTCTGACTTCTGGCTATCAAGGTTAACTGGTTAAGGTATCTAATGAGATGCCATTATGTTAACACGTCAACTTTGCTCGAATGAGAACTATAGTCTTCAGCTGATTGCAAAAAACCGCTATTCAGTGAGATTCCATAGTTCATGAGTACATTTTCTAGAGATTAAGCAAATTGAGATCAGTACTTAACACCACTGGTGATCTTTGTCTGTGCTACCTGGACTTAAAGTTAACTGTGGTAATTGAATTTATAGTATTTTAGATAGCTGTTTTGACAAATCTAGAACTTTTAGTGCATATTGCTTTTTTGTTTTTTGTTTTATTTTTTGAAGCGGCTTTTAGTGCAGATTGTTCTTGTAAGATCCCTTTGAGAACTTCATCACTTGCCTCTTAACAAGAACTTGAACTTGTTTTTATGCAAGAAACAGTCATTTATGCTGGTAAAATTATCAAAACATTCTTCATAAGTATCACTAATATACTTTAGTTGATTAGTCAGATCCTTGTTTTCACTTAATTATTTGGTCGAAGAGAAAGAAAACATACAACTCAAATTTCCACCCACCCTTGTTGAAGTGGCAAGAATTTTATTGATGAGACTGTCAAGCCACATTATGTTACTTTTCTTTTAGTATCTTCTAATTTTTTTCTGATAACTTCAGAATTCTATAATAAAGATAAGTGATGAAGTCCATGTGCGAGCAGTTAGGTGGAATCCTAAATTTATTTAACCTGATTGCTGATTGATTGGAAAGACTTTGGGAATTTTATATCTATACTTGTTTCCCATCTGTTTCCGCAACTTATTTGGCCGAGCATTGTCGCACCCTTTTTGAGGTGTGGACGACGGACGTTGTTAACTTTTCTTATGTTTCAATTTTACATTTACATACAAAAACAGGTGTCAGTTTATTCTTATTATGTTTAAATTTTACTCTATTCGAACATTGGCACTTGCAGGATGAAGAAGCCTTCTTTAAAGACTACGCAGAATCACATAAAAAGCTATCTGAACTAGGATTCACCCCATCTGCTGGTGTGAAGTCAGTTGTGAAAGATGGGACCGTGCTTGCACAGAGTGCAGTCGGAGTTGTTGTTGCAGCTAGCGTCGTGATCCTGAGTTACCTCTATGAAGTCCATAGAAAGATGAAATAAACGGGTACACATTTCATTAAGCATTGATCAAGTAAAAATAAGGTGACTTCTTTCCTATTCTCAAGACTGTCATTTGATTTGTACTGTACTCAATGCCTGTATACACATGCTGAATAACGTACTGCACTTTATGCGGCCAACTACATGTATAATTAGTATAATGTGACATCCATTTGTTGCCCATGTGAGAGCTTAGTATTATA
The DNA here is from genome assembly GCA_036897195.1 of Plantago coronopus. Lineage (NCBI taxonomy): Eukaryota > Viridiplantae > Streptophyta > Magnoliopsida > Lamiales > Plantaginaceae > Plantago > Plantago coronopus. The sequence continues at coordinate 19,134 of JAYMSL010000518.1, forward strand.
TTACTGGGACAGAATTTAGGTTAGCTGATGATTGATTTACCCTGGGTTGCACTTTTTAGGCATATTATTTCTTTAGGAAATCCAGTTCAGGTAACAGGAACAAAAGTGGGACCAATTTAGAAGATGTCTGCTTGTCTTAACCCTGATCCATATTGCATAACATGGGAATCATGGAGCTTCAGCTGCTTACATTATTGAGTTTCTCATCTCTTTATGGATCTGTGCATGTACGTTATTAATTTTTCTATACTCCCCCCTCGTGCTAATAATTGAGTTCCTGGATTTATTTTTACCTGAAATGCTAATGATCATTTCAATCTGTCTTTTGGTCTATTAGAATGGACTGAGGTTGGTAACAGTGTAAAATAGTTTTGACTGGTTATCGGTTTTGATTTTTGGTCCAGTCATGAAGTCAACAATTATAATACTAAGTGCCATGGATTCCAAGGCAATTGTAGGAGCCAAGTTCTTTTCTTCTTTGAGTCTTTTTAGTAAAGGGTTAAAAGGATTGGCAGATCCAACCCCGCCCTTAAAAATATGGTGGTTCAGGCCTTCAGGGGTTCCAGTTCTGTAACACGAGCCGTCTAGCCAATAGTTTTAGGTATAGTTCTCCCCTTGAGTACCACTCCGTAGCAGTTATGTGGTTGAACGAGCCAAGTCACGTAATGTGACTAAGCATGATCCCTGATCGAGCTAGACTCCGCTCCTCAATGAAACCATCCTAAAATTGAATCAAGCTCGGTACCAAATATAAAATATATTTAGAAAATTAAAAGATTCATATAGAGTTCATAGATATAAAGGGCTAACTCGCCTCATCGGTAAACAAAAAAAAAGGGTCCTTGGTAAGACGAGCTTGAGCTTTAGCGAGACGATCTGGATACCTGAGCCTATATGAGCACTTGTGCATTAACGAGCCGAGACATGATTTTGGTTCCTTTTGATACTTACAACAAAACTTGTGTTGGACGGTCTTGAATGATGTTAACGAGGTCATATACTATCAACTTGTATAGTTGGTAGACTCGTATAATACATGGTTTCTTTTCGTAGGGTGAATTAACCAAACATCCAGAGAAAGTGTTAGTGTCTGTACTTTTCCCTGAGCCCCAAAAGTTTGGTTTCTTATTTGTCATGGAAGGCTAACATAGCTAAAAGCATAGGCCATGGGAATGTTTTAGTGGTTAAAGACAAGTGGAGAAACGTGAAATGACAGACTTAAAACAATTGGTTAGATCTGAGTTGCCAGGGCCGAACAAAATCTGGCCGAGTGTTAGGTTGTAACTCTTGTTTTTTAGTTCTCACCCAATCATATGCTTTCTAATCCACTTCCTTTCTGTTTCTGAGTGATGGAATTTCATAACCAAATTAATGTTACCTGTGACGCTTTTGTAGTTTGCGTGAAAGAATCCGCAAACCGCAAATGTGTGGTTATATGGAGTTTGTAGTCATTGAGAAAAGTTTGATACTCTAATCTGGGTTTTTCTTTTTCTTTTTCTAATGTCACTTGAGGGTGCGGTTTTAGACCGAACACTGCATAAGAGGTTAGAAGCGTATGACTACGATGGGTACTGGTAGATGGTCGACTCATTTGGTGCTCCGCTCCCTGTTGATTGTAATCGAACACTACGTAAGGGTGAGATTAGAGAAATTACTGGTGCAATAATACATCAGAGGAGGCATTAGTTGTCTAAGAGATGGTGAAAAGCGAATGGGTTTGGGAGTTGAGCATGGCGCATCCTGTTTGTTTATTTATGTCTCTGGCTGTGCATTTTAGATTTTTAGGCAAATTGCATCTTTAGTTAGTTTTTTTTTTTTTTTTTTCCGGTTATAATTCAGTTTCGATTGTGGTTTCTGCATTTATAGGACAGTTTGTGGTTTAGAAGTAAATGGGAAAACAAAATAATCCCAATATCAAATGCATTGTACCTACTACAACCATCTATTTTAAGCTTGAAATGTTGCAATTTCATTCATTGCTAGATGTATCCATTGAAGACCTTAAAGCTTTCATGTGGCATGAAACCGACTGATGATTCTTCTTATCGACAAACATTTATGCCCATCAACCACCAAGATTAAACCAAGCTGATAGCAAGACCCCTCTAACTATTCAATTCCAACAATACAAAAAGAAACCATTCACACCCCCCTCTTGGTTCCCTAGGAGTATTTATCTTATAATGTCTGTAAAAACTAATCGAAGAGTTAGTGACTGATTTACTTCATTATCACACGCGACTACTCCGTCTGACTAATGTCTGAGTCGTTTCTCAATAATGGTTCTCGCATCATCCTTTCTTACATACGAAGACCTCAAAAAAAAAACTAACCGGATTCATTATTATAGTTAAGCTATCGTACTCGGATAAAAGAAAATGAATCTATATGGTATAATAATAGATGAAGTCGCGTCTAAAATACAATTATGTAATTAATAATGGGTCCAGATTGTAAACTTTTGTGTACCAAAATGTGGGTCAGTTGGAAAAGACCCAAATTCGGGTAAGAGTGTTTAGGGGTGTCCACATGGGAAGAGAGAGGAGCCAAAAGAGGTAGGTAAAGAGTAGTTTTTTAAAGGACAACCAAACGAGTCATATCATAATATCATGTTGTGTTTGTGTACCTAAGCACATGACCTCCACGAGCTCATGAGTTGGCTCTCTCTACTTTCCACTTCCCAAATTATTGCTTTTCTCAATTGGACATGGGATTTCTATTAACTTTCCCAACTCCTTTACCCTTTTCATAATCTTATTCTTTCTCTTAAACTAAAGTCCCTCCCTAGTTACGACGTCGTTTGAGCGATTACAAAAACTTGGGAGAGATCACTTATTTGTGGACTTTTCAAAAAGATCACATAATGGCATCATAATATGTGATTTTATCAATACAATGTCCAATGTTACTAATATTACTAATATGATAACATTTAGTAACATTGGACATTGTATTGATAACATCACATATTATGATGATATCAAGTGGTCTTTTTGAAAAATTCACAAATAAGTGGTCTTTCCCAAGTTTTTGTATTTCCTAGGCTCTGTTCTTTTCAACTGAGATTTTCGGAACTAAACTAAACTTAAGTGAAGTACAAATTTAAACTCACCAAACTTGAACTGAATTGAACTGATTTGAACTGAACTAAACTGAAATGATTTGAACTGAACTAAACTAAACGAAACCGAACTTAAGTTGAAAATAACAGAACCTTAATTGTAAAAAAAAAATACCAACTTAGACTCCATTCTTAGTCAGTCTAAGTCTGTTCAGTTTAAATATGACTGGGACTCCATTCTTTTATTGCATTTTAGGTTTAATATGACTTATACTTAGAATGGAGTCTAAGTCATATTTAGCACTCCTCCATAACACTAATAATGCAATAATGTAGTGTACGATTGAAACTTTAGTGACCAATAATTTTCGATATTGACGACTAATAATCTTAAATTTTAATTCTATGTATCTTTGAAAGGATATATTAAAAATTACGGTTGAACTTTTTTTTTAATAAAAATGGAGTCTGCCTCCTTATACGGTTTTTATTTTTTAAGTACAAATTTGTCCATATTATTTCATCAAACCCGCCTAAGATAAATGTGTTTCAACTCAAATAAATATATCATATACATAAACTATTAGTATTGGAGTGAAATAATATAGTCACAGATCCATAATTCATGGATAATTTGTTACGTCATTAGTCACACTTTTAAATGTAATTATTTTAATTTTTTTAGTACTTATGTCTAATAAATCTATTGTTTTTAATAGTTCAAATTATACAAGAGTACTAGTTTTATCATACTAAATCATGGTAAAGGTACGTATTTCATTTTTTAGGACTTTCGTAATAAATATCTATAGTTTTTCTCATAGTTTTTTAGTACCTCGGATTATGTAGTACTAATTTTGCAGTACTAATAAGTGTGCAGTACTTATTTTATTAACAATAATATCTATTATATATTAGGATATAACTATTAATTAAAACTATTTTTAGTATGTTTTAAAATGGGTTTAATGAAATACTAAATCCGTAAACAATTTAGATGAAATATTGTGTCGCAATTTGTCTCTAGAAGATATTCTCCCGCTCCTTATATTAAAGTAAAACGATACTTACATCGGACAGCATATAGCCATAGTAAGATAAACAACCAATAGTTATCAGGAAATAATTATTACTACCCTACAACTAGAATAAAGGACTATCATAGTCTAGAGTACAAAATAACTCCTTCATGGAGGTTTATAGGAGTTATGGAGCATTAGATAATCATCCAATTGTTTCCTCATGATATTACACAAAAGATGGTTCCAAAAGTTGATTATGTTGTAGTACTGCCCACTTTTATTCGCCACAAACTGCCAGCTCTTCTTGCTCGAGCTTTTGCTGCAATTTATCCTCCAATGTTTCATTGTTCTTGGTCCCTTCCCATTACCCCCCCCCCCCCTCTTCTTTTTTTTGCTGATGTGTTTGTAGAG
>JAYMSL010000519.1:0-23623 GCA_036897195.1 Plantago coronopus
GAAAATTCCACTTTATATGCTCTCTCCCAATATTGTCTCATTTGTAATAGGTGTTCCTTTATAGTTTTTTTTTTAAAAAAAAAAATGTACTACTACAACATTGAACATACTTGCAATAAACCCTCATTTCACATTTCTTAAACATGATTGATCTAATCTAATATATAAATATAAATTCACACTCTCAATAGTACAATGTGTTTGTAGGTGAATTGTAGAAACAAATTTGGGGATTTTCTATCATCAGATTCAATTATACTTCATCTCCATATCAGATTTAATAGTACTTTAAATCTCAACCCTCCAAATTTGTATGATTGAATTGGTACCGTAAGATCAGCACAATCAAATTACTATTGGGTATTTTTAAGTAAAACATGTTTCCTTTAACCTTAAAATCAAATTGAATGCTTTAAAGAAACATCAGTCGTCCTCCTTCTAACCCACACCGTCTTCTTTATAACTTCACCGGCAAACCAAATCTACGAGCTACGCATTCCGGTAATCATCCAAGAACATGCCTTCCTTTGGTTGTCAATTGCTTTCTCGATTTACGCCCTAGGCTGAATGTGGATAATTGAAACCAGCAGCAAACATTATTTATGAATTTTGCAGGTTGATCTTCAGCCTCTTTGGCAATTGGCAAACAATTCATTGGCCTGATCCAATGTCTAGACGAATCAATCACCTGCTTGTCCCCAATTATGGATTTTGATTCACATTTTTTTTATTAATCAATCACCTGTTTATCCCCAAGTGCTAGTGAAGTTCTGTCAAGTGAAATAATTAGGAAATAAGGAACAGACTGCAAATGGAAGTAGTCGTTGAATTAATGGAAGAAGACAATGCCGATGCCGAAGAAGATACGATGGCAGATCGGAAGAGATTACGGTAGTTTGGAATTGGATGAAACGTATTTCTTTTAAAAACTTTCTGATACTCCTGTTATACCATATCTGACAGTTCAGATTTAATCATACTAATTTTAATGGTTCAGATCTAAAGTACAACTAAATCTGATGTCAACTGAAGTATAATTGAATCTGATGATAGAAAATCCCACAAATTTGTGTGGACCTCAGCTCAAAGCGGACGATATCATTCCATCACACATCTTGTCCATGTCACGTGTAATCGCGCCGGTCTGCAAAGATCTTGTGGTTGAGAACACTCCACAACAATCACTTAATATGTGTGTCTCACACTTGTACTCTCACGAATATTCTCAACCACAAAGTTCACTCATTAATAATGATAGATCTCGACAATTACATATACCTACCTCACTAGATACACCCTTCTCAAATGGGTGACCATTAGATAATATATTACATCCAAGTCCAAAATTCAGATATAAAACAACAACAACAAACACATCTTACCTCTTTGGACTAAATTGTAATTTTTAAACTTTCACAAAGTATTTCACAAATTACTTTGTCCCCCTAAATTATTCATATTTACAAATATAGTTAATAACTTAATATTCATTTACTTATAAAAAGTTATTTTAAATTTATTTTTTTAAGGAAGAAACTCCATTAATGGAGCTCAAGCAACTTGAGCTCCATTAATGGAGATCCATCTCCGGTGGCGGAGCGGAGTAGCTCCGCCACCGGAGCTGTTGGCAGCTCCGCCATGGAGTTGCTGTTCGAACAGCTCCACCTCCATGGGAGCTGTTCGAACAGCTTTAATGGCGGAGCAGCAGCTCCAATGGCGGAGCTGCTGCTCGGCCATATCTGGCCGATTTCCGGCTAGATCTGGTCGGAGCTCCGGCGGTGGGTTTTTTCATTTAAAAAAAAAAAGAAAAGTAAGAGAAGAGGAAGAATGAGTAATAGTGAATGCATCTGATTTTGTGAAGCTTCAATGTCAATGGAGGTTTAAGATGAGAGAAGAAAGGATGGAGAAGATGACTCTTGATTAAAATATTTTGAAAATTGGTGTTAAAATTGAAGTTTAAAAACTTTAAGGGTGTTTACACAAAAATCGAGTGTAAGGCTTGTTTGGTTGCTTTTTAAAGAAATTAAAAAAAATCTGATTATTTGGACCTGGATGTAATTGATGATCTAATGGGTATCCATATGTAATTAGAGAATTTAAAGAGGTACCCATATGTAATTCACCCTAGATCAGATTTAGGTAATAATTTTCCAGTTCAAGTTAGTTAATTTAGAGAGAATGAAATGAAAAAACTGTAAAACCAAATATAATATAAATAAATAAATAAAAATTTAGAAGAAACGAATGAGATAAACCTTTAACCACAAACTCCTCCAACATATAAAAGATAACAAAATGATCCATAATACCGAAACAAAAAAAAGAACAAAACAAATCGCATGCAAATGGAACCCACCACCAATTGGGTTCGTGTGTATAAACATTGACGGCTCAGCACTCCGCCAGGAAAAATTGGCCGGTGCTGGAGCAATAATACGGGACCACAACAAGAAATTCATCCGAGCAAGTGCAACACACTTAGGCGATATTGACCACAATCTGGCTGAATTTCATGCTCTAAAATTAGGACTACAACTGTTGATACCACTGAGCTATAAAAAAGCAATTATACAAACGGACTCACAATTCTTAATTGATTGTTTTAACAGGACGACAGTACCACCACCGATGCACCAGGTCCTTCTGTCAGACAGTAGGAGACTCATGTCGCAGTTAGACGAAATATCAGTGACTTTTGTTTACCGAGAAGCAAACCAAGTGGCGGATGCCCTGGCCAAGAAAGCTAGCTCTCGGTCTTTTGTTGATTCCAGTACTTTTATTCATGCTTTTTCAGACACTTCGCATTTTATCTGGGATATGTCCCCAGTTTGGCTTGATGATGTAATTAAACTTGACGACCACGCGTACTTTAGGTCGATTTCGTATTAATAATATTAGTAGTTTGTGATTAAAAAAAAGAGAAAATTATGAAATAGTGCCACTTTCAAATCATTATTACAACTTAGTGATACATAAAAAACATCTTGTAAATTAGTGAAAAACATTTTACAAATTAGTGATATAGCTAAATTTAGTAAATTAACATAAAACAAACTTCCCTTATTTTACTCCTAGCTAATTCAAAACTAACGTAATCTTTTACGGAAATTTTCAAATATCTACACATACCAAGCATCATTATTTCCAGAAATCTTCCGACAAAATATTTCTCATACTTGATGATGCTTGAATAAAAGAGAAGTGATGCTCCTTTTTTTTTTTTTTTGGAAACGGCAAAATTTCATTATAATTAAAATATAGTGATGCTTGTTTTTATAGTGATGCTTATTATAACCATGCAACTTTAATAAAAGTTTTGATTCTTATTATTAGTAAATTGATGCTTGGACATTTTGAATGATGTTTGTCATAACCATGCAACATAATCAGGATATTGACATCCTTCAACTTGTTAGTGATGCTTGTTAATAATAGTTATTCTCTTGATTACTAGTTAATTGATGCTTGTAAATCGTTGTACACGCAGCACTCAATAGTGATGCATGACAAAAAATTGAGGATGCTTGAACGGAGGCTGGAGCAGTGATTGAGCTTTTTCGATTAGCAGAGCTGGGCAGAGATGTTGCTTGGGTAATTCAGATTTTTGTGAAAATGTTTACTATATTAATGTTTGCAGGAGATTTTCTGGTTGACTAGTTAAACTAGATAAAATTCATTTACTATTTTTAAGAAGGGTATTGTTGTCAGTTCATATATTAGGTACTATTTCATAAGAAAGATTTTATGTATCACTAAAGAGTAAGAAGTTTCTAAGAAAGGCATTAATTCATAATTTTCCCAATAAACTATTTTTAAGTTTACTGTGAGTGTTTTTAAGTCTTAAAGTGTTGTAAAAAGATTTTTCTAAAGAATTCCGACTCTCACATGGAAAAAAAACACAAAATTTTGGTTAGACTGAGTTTTTTTTATACAAAATTACTAGACAGTTTTATTTATTCAAAATAAAATTCCGGGGGTTTATATAGGAACCCCTGCAAGTACAGGGAGTTTTCGCAACTTATACTTCACGATTACAACCATTGATAGTTTCCAAGACAACTTTAGACTGAGTTATGTTCAATTCACCAGTTGTGTTTAATTTAGTTCAGTTCATGTGCGCATAATGTAAATTTATCCTTGAATACAGTTAAGGTCCATTACCAAAACAAATAATGTAAATTTATCTTTGAATACACTTCAGGCCCATTAAGTTTAGTTCAATTCATAAATTTTCAGAGATTTTCAGGTGAATCGAACAGAGCCTAATCCAGCTTATATTCTTGCTTATAGCAACTCTTTTGTTATATTCAAGGGAGTGTGACTTTATGTAGTTAAATTATATTTAAACCATCTAAATTAAGACATTGTTCGACTGTATGGTATACATCCTAGAAAATCGTACAGGGTATGAACAAGTGATGCTACTGTTCAAATGGTATGTGACATGCGTTTAAGTTTTGACCTTAAACTCAAGTTGGGTTTTTCTATTCTTAGGTCAGCTTCGAATCGACCTAGACGCAGGTCACTGTTAGATGATCGCCACGTGGCACTTATTTTAATCAGAACCATTAATTTTGGTTCGAAGTCCACTTATTACAATTTTAAGGCTCGATCTCATTACATATATTTTTTAATAATAAAATATTAATACAAAATATTAGTTGACTAAGATACCCTTTAAGTAAAACAATTTTTGTTCAAATTAAATGCAAAATTCATCAATGTGCGTAGCCATAATAATCAATCAAACCACATCATTAACAATAAGCTTCTTCCAACCCTTTTCAATGGCAAGATCAATCACTTATTCCCTAGTGTTGCTGCTTAAGGCCTCGTCAGTTTCGGCATCTTGAATAAGCGGAATGTGACGTTGTCTCCAGGCCACGAATGCTGCCAGAACTGTCCTGGACAGCCATTCCCAATCCCGCTAAGTTGACTGTGTTTTGTTGAAGATTGGTACTACATAATCTGAGAATTAACCTCATTCATAAATCGATTTAATTTGCCTTTTCCAGTGACTATTGGGGATGAATATTGTTTCTCGATTGTTCGTTGATGTTGAGGATAACTGATAAATCGACTTCGGGTTTGGACTTTTGTTCAAATTGGGGAAGAGGGAGAATGAATTAAAGGTATTCTGAACGGATGGGGAAGACGATGGGTGGTTTTTTGTTCGTTGGACGAGTCGATGATCATGAAGATGATGAGGAATCGGTGAATTAAGGTTGATGAATGAATGAGATGGATTGATTTAATTATTTTGATTGATAGTGACGATACATGAATATTATTTAACGATTACTTGTGAGGGCATTACTGTAACTACATGATTCACACTAACATTTTATAATTTATTATCAGAATCTAATATATTAAAAAAAAAAAATTGGACCACAGCCACGTGTCAATCATCTAACGGTAACCTAAGTTCAGGTCGGTTCGAACCGACCTGAGAATAGAAAATCCCACCAAAGTTTCTTATTTTTACTTTATCTCTCATCAATTTCTCTCTCGTCAAACAATCTGAACACCCGTCATAATCTTAGACATACCCATTTTGGTGAACGCCGTCTGAGATCAGATGGGGTTATGGGATCGTTTAGGTGGAGGCCGTCTGAAATTATAGGTTTGGGCTCGCGTTGATGGCGGTATCGTGACCGGAGGATGTAGTGTTGAGGATAGGTTGGGGCAGAAAGTGGTTTAGGTGCTTGGTTCAGGGTTCGGATGTTTTGTTTGTTTTCAGTTGAGTTTTGATCAGATCTAGTTCTATGTAATTGTATTCGAGTATCTCTTATGCTCTTTTTTTATTAATGAAAATTTTTGCCGTTTCCAAAAAAAAAACTACTCCCTCCGTCCAAGAATAAACTTCCCATTTTGTTTTGATACCCGTTTTTCGGTCGCAAATTACTCTAAACTCTTATTGAACAAAAAAAAATTAAAAATTATATTAAAATATTACCATAATTATACATTTTAATGTAATTTTTGTACATTTTTTTAACCAACATAATTTAGGATTAATTTACAACACAAAAAAAGTCAACAAAACTAAATGGGAAGCATTTGACTGGACGGAGGGAGTATAATTACCTTAAAACTACAATTCTTTAGCATTCAATATTCATCATCTAGCAAAATGGGAGTTATAAAATGGTATACTAGTAAATGACAAATCGATGTTTCAAGTATAGAAGGTATGGAATTCGAGTTATATAAGATGTTTAGGTCTTATTAATATACTTGATTGTTTATAATAATTTGATAACTCAAATCATCTAACAAATTACTTAAACTAGCTAGTTTAACTAAACTGTCTAAACACATGTCAATCAAATTAATCAGTGTGTTTTTAGATTAAGTCTTGTACTAGACATTTTCGGCCTGTTTGGCCAAGCTTTAGTGTACTCAGTTAGTGCACTAACAGAGATTTCGGAAATTTTTTTTTAGGTTTGGCCAAACTTTAATGATCTCAGTTACTCCCTCCGTCCCACAAAACTTTATCCACTTTCCATTTTCGGACGTCCCACAAAACTTTACCTATTACCAAATAAGGAAGCTACCCCACACATTAAAACATTATTTTAATATCAATACAATTATTTATCACCATACATTCTCAAAAAGTAACCTACCCCACTTACTTTTTCATTTTTACTCCATTACTTTAACTCATTTTCTTAAACTACGCGCTAACCCTAAGGGGTAATGTTTTGTGGGACGGAGGGAGTAGCATTTTGAATTTCCTCCCCCAATATTCCCCTTATTTATTCCTTTCACACTCTTACACATCTCTTACACACTTCTATGCCCGTAAACAGTCGAACACAGTAGGCTAAAACACATATATACTCCTACAGTCCTATGCCAATATCAACACAACACATATGATATATGTTCTATTATTTTCAGCTGAGTATTTCAAAACTAAACTGAATAAATCTAAAATGAAGTATAAATTTAAACTAATAAAATCTGAACTGATAGTAACTAAATTAAATGAATCTGAATTTAAGTTGAAAAAAACAGAACCATAGTGTCTAATTAACATAATTTAGTATAGATAGTAGAACACACATTTTGTTATATTGTTTTAATTAACAATATCATAGATTTTATTAAAAGCATAGGCCCAGCGAACGTTAAATCAAGAAAATAAAAAGAATTATTGTTAGAAATTAATTTACACCTATTTTAGGCAACTCGCATTTTCCACAACATGATTTTTGTGAACACGCCGGAGTTTCAGCTAACCATAAAAATCCCAACAATTTAGCCTTCACACAAACCACTTTAAAAGCCAAACGAAAGTTCCAAACAAAATCAAAAGAGAAATTACCACTCTCGTTTTCTCAAGGAAAGACAAACGTCCTTTCTTGAGATCGCCCCCTACCCCAAAAAACAGAAACAAGTCAAGAAATAGAAATCCACAAATGGCGTTGAACGATAACACCCCTAAGAGACTCGGCGGTCCACCCCCGAAGCTGTCGAAGCGAGTGAGCGAAAAGTTCGAACGCAGCAAGGAGGCGACGAAGGAGGCGGCCTTGAAGGTGAAGGACGGAGCGTCTAGCGGCGTTAACTGGCTCAAACTTAAATACCGTGCTACGAAGCTTTTCGGGAAGAAGTGATCATAAATTGATTGAAAAATATGTCTAGGGGAAATTGTATTGAGGAATAAATAAGGTTCTCGATTTTTAATGTTGTAGGATCTGTTTGGTTATTGTTGACGCTTTTTGATGTTTTTAATGTGTTCATGCATGGATAATGTCGACCTGAGTTTCTTATATGTTACTACATTTTTTCCTTGTTTGTCGTTTTTTTTATGAGTAAATACGTGACTCGGACTCCTGACTTATTAGTCGAAGATGAATCATATTATAATTAAGTTGCGTTTGGGTTTGATTGTAAATGAGAGTTTGGAGGTGTAAAAATTGGTTAGTTAGCTAGTTTTTTAACATGTGGAATGCTGGGTCGATGATTTTTTGGGTTATATGAGATAATTGGGTGTCTTCTTGTTATTATTTTTTTTTGTGTTGAAGTTTCTTCCTACTTAATTTACAATTTTTTGTGAAAAACGTGATCTTATGAAAAAAGTGAAAAACTAAATATTGCACACATTTTAGCATTGATGCACTACATTTTAGCACTGATCTTACGAAAAAAATGTGAAAGATGGGGTGTACCGGTGCTAAAATGCAGTGCATCTGTTTAGTGTATAGGTGTTTTTCTTTTTGAAAACACAAAAATTTTCATTAATAAAAGAGACCATAAGATATGCCCGGAAAAAATTACAAAGATGTCAAAGGCATTACCAGACCTAACCGAGACCTAAACACCGAGACGTGAAGCTAACAACACCTAAACCTGAACCTAACAACCCATGAAGTCGCCCAAACCTCACTCCCAAACCTAAATTCATCTACACCAACACCCGTAAACGAACCAAACTCCCTACCCGAAAACGTGAACCAAACTCCTTGACCTGAACCCAATAACAATTGAACCACCACGGATTCATCTAGACTCCTGCACCGAACCAGCACCACTGCACCTGCACCACACCACAACCTAAATCGAGAATTCCTCAACCACAGCTACCCCATTCTCTACACCGGCTCACCACACCTGCACCAATCTACCACAACCATTACTACAACCCCAACACCAAAACCAAACCAAACCATCTAAACCGAGATGGCGACGATATTCCCTCCCATCGCCGCACCACCACTCTCGATCTTCATTTCCACCACCACCCTCCACTCTCTCCACATCCGCCACCTCCAAACCATCCTGCCAGCACACTCCACCATAGTGTCCACTCCCCTCCCCTCTCCGCCCCTCCTACCAAACCATCATCATCTCTCCTCCTCATACCCTCCCCGACCACCTTATTAAAATACTCAGAAAACAAGCAAGAAGAAGAGATTTGAGCTTGAAGCTTGAATTGCATTGATTAAGATAAAATGATGTGTACAAAATGAATGAAAACTGCTACTATAAATAGAAAAATCTAACCCTAGAGTACAATGAATCTAGCCATGTACGAATAAGGAATCAAATACTGTACTTCTACGATTACAAATACAGCAAATCAATCTGGTTTTAGCAGCTCGATCCTTCTGGAATTCTGCAGCTTAATACGTGCATGATGGCTTTTGTCTTCTTCTGTAACAGAATTTGTTACGCTGAAGAACTCGTGTTGCTGCTTACGTTCTTCATCTTCTTTGGATCGTGAGTGGCGCGCGGAGCATGATGAATCTACTGGTGAACTGTGATTATCACTAGCACGAATTCTAATCTCTAGTTCACCAATTTGAACAATTATGTTCTTCCGGCCAAGCAGGGCATTTTGTTCTTCTTTGCTGCAAGCTGAAGCTTGTGCTTTAACTCTCTGATCTTTGTGATCTTTGTTAACACACCTCCCCTGAAATCCCTTACCTCGAGATCGGCCTGTCACCAGGCAGAAGAAGCCATAACTATCGGCCAACCACCACCATGGTTAGCAACTTCACCAGAAATTCCACCGCTTCCCAACCACCACCACCGCCGTCTCGCACTCCTAATCTCAAAATCCCAAACCAATCAAACGAGCCCAACATAAAACTCGGCTAAAAGAGAACTCAAAAGTATAGATCTGGTTTATTTGAAGGAAAAAATAGAAAATAGACGGAAGGAAAGGAAAGGAAACAAAGAAAGGTGGGAGACCGGATCAATCTGCTCCGACGATTGAAAATGGCGGCGCAGATAGGGTTTAGGAGAGATGGGAAGGAGAGTTAGGGTTCAAGAGAGATATTGTATAGGTGCTTAAATGTACTACTGCATTAGATTAACAAACTGAACAATGAGATATTCAAATCAACCGACTCCCTTCAAAAAAATAAAAAAATAAAAAAAAATCAACAGACTGAAGATGATCGGCCGCGGATAATCATAATCACTAAGGCAATTGCTCAATTTATTCAACTAGCTATATTTATTTGCAAGCCACCTATTTAGTTTTTTTTTGTCCAAAAGACCCAAGCCAATATTTATGTTTTTTTTCAGAAACCCGCCAAGAAAATGATTCAAGTCCTTAATTGAACACTGATCAATCTGGCAAAACAACCCCAAATTACAATGTTGTGAATCGCTGTCATGAAAATCTAGCTACAAGTGATGGCCTTACATAAATCAAGGTTTCAATCATCACCACAGTATTCATTTTTTCATTTTGAAACGACAAAAAGTATCATTATTGAAACTCTACACATTTACGCAAGCTATTTAAAGGTTCATAAGAGGTACACCCAAGAGTCCCCGACACCAAAACCAACATAATTAAAGCGACTAATCCATAGTCATTTAATTTATACTGTGATACTACAACTCTTCCACTGATTGACAAGTATTACAACCACACAATCATCTTATTCTATGTTAACATTACACTCACATCTAGTGAGAAACTAGCTAGCTCGATTATACTAGCAACACTATACTTTCCCTACACACACAATCATATTATGTCTGTATATATCGATCTTATGCGATAAACGCACAGATCCTCGTCATTACAGGGTTAGCTCAGATTAGGCAGCCGGCGCCACTGTGGGGCCATCGTCACCATCGTCATCATCATCGCCCTCCGCTACCATACCATCGTGACCAAAGACAGCTGCTCCAGTGTGTTTCTCGATGAATGAGGAAGAACCTGCAGACATCTTCTTGTAAGTAACAACCACCACCATATTAGAAACTGGCACAAAAAATGTTTTAAACTTTGAATAGCTAGTAATATAATGTTGTGTATATCTGAGATGGAGACTGAATGTATTTTATATGTTAGGGTTTGAAATGGTGAGTGGTATTTATAGGGTGAATAAAGAAATGGATTTACAGCTTTTTCACCAGAGAATAAGTGAGACATTACACTCATGAGATTCACTTTTGGTGAAATATGTCTGGAGAAAATCTGGTGTTGAGCAATAGTGTGTCCAAAAGGCAGTGTATGAGTCGAGCTCATGCCGGTACGTGGTGTCCAACAGTTAACCCTCACCCCATTGGTGAAATTCGTGTGTTGGATTCTTCCAGGTCACACCATGGTCAACTCCCAGTCAACTTCAGTCAAATGCTTTCAACCCCTGTGATCCTTCATGGATATTTGGTATAATGCGTAAATGGTGCTTACTCAAGATTGCTTGTGCCTTCGTTATATATTTGCTTTCTTGTTGTGACCAATTTATATAATCGAAACTAACTAGATCTAGTCCGTTACATTATCACATAATATTTATCGTTTATACAATGTAGATAAATGAAAAATGATAGTCAACATGCAATTGATCATGACTAAATTAACACATAGGAATACTCGGCCGATGCTGTGCTGAAGAATGTTCCCGACTTTTGTAATAGCCATTGCAGAGCAAAAGAAATTGAATCGCGGGTAACTTCATCGATCATATATGTTTAAATGGTATCATATATATGTAGTATGTATACCTTCTTGTCTCTTGCCATAATTTTTACCAGCAACCAACTTTGCTTTTATGGCTGCAGGCTTACAATTCGCGAGATTACAATTCTATTGCACAAGTCTGTATTGGGATTACACTTCACTGGATTAGGTCTCCCTTATGACCGACCAGTGCATTTTTTCGGTGGATGGTGTCGCTTCACAAATATTAGTAATGACATTTTCTTGGGGTCCCCATTTTCTTGTGAGAGTGACGTCGGGGTGATATAGATTATAGAGATGGCCCAAAAAGTGTGTAATATTTGTCATGTTATCAAAACAATAGTTGATTTTGTAATCTCTATTTTATATAAAACTAAGAGTTTATAAACAAATTTAGTTATGTCACATATGTACTTTTTCTAAATGGGAGACTATCTTTGTAGCAGGATTCATATTTCTGTAGGATCCGGGTTTGATCCGCGAAGAGAGTGAAATTTACACTACAATTTGCGGTTCGGGTTGTGACCCGCATAACCCGGATCCATATCCGGTTGTTGATTTCTGCACAATGGTAAGTTAGTTAATGTGAATGCAGTGAGTTTGTTGAAGCATCATTGAAAGAAGATCCTACACTACATATTGGAAGCTCGAAGTTGGAGGCTCTACTTGACAAAGGGTTAACATATTCGTTTTCTGAATGGTTTAAAAACCATGTGCTAAATCCCGCGAACAATGTAACCGATATTTACCTACAATCTCTAGCTAAAGGACCCTTCAGAGAGGTGACCACATATCCGTCGTATGTAGTGAATGGACTTAGATTTCATACTGGAGCGAGTGACCGCGGTACGACTTATAATTGTGGGGTGTGTGTACGAGGGGATGAAGTCGGAGACGTTGAGGAGTCTATACGCTCCACCCTGATTGAAAAGCGGGACCGCGCATGCAAAAACGTCCAAACTAAGGGACCTATACTAGTAGGTGAGAATCCTTTCCAAAATTAAGAGGTTGGAGGATCAATTTCTATTTGATCATTCCATTATTGATCTTCGTTTCACCGATTAAAAAAAGTATGACTTACTCATCTTCTTTCCAAAAGATTACAAAATCAAAGATCAACACTATCTCTTTTCCAAAGCGTGATTTTGACTTACTTTCTTCCATATTTACCATGTGACACAATTTAGTTTAAATGTATATAGTTGAAAATAATCTAGCAATTTTAATTTGGAATTTAATTTTGTGAAATTCCAAAATGCTTGTAACTAAAGGTCAGGGGTTCAAACCATGACGGGTGTAGATTTAGTTGCTTACTAATTTACTTGAGTTTCTAGCTTGCAAAAATTTGCCCATTCAATAAAAACCCTCCAAATTGAAATGTTAGAGAATTAATCTATATATTTTTGTAATGGTCACATTTTATAATAGATAAATTTTGATTGTATACACATTGCTCTTATCCTTACTATCTAATCTTCTAAGAAAAACTATACCGTCTTTGTTATAATTCTGTTCTTTTTAATTGAAAATTTCTAAATTAAATAATACATAATTGAATCAAACAAAACTAAATTTAATTAAAATAAAGTATAAATTCTGAACTGAAATTAAGTTGGATATTATATCCATCAAGTTTAACGTCCACATTCCACAACACTAACACTAGTGTGAAAAGATGAAAAGAACTAGCAACATAAACTATGACCTTTCTTCTTTTGTACATAGCTATGGTCCACGTGTCAAACAACAACATAATTACCTCTTCGTATGCAAGATTTCATGATCTAAACAACATTAAACAATGTAATTATCCCAATTTAGTCCTGATTAAGGTGATAATGGCTGAATTCTTTAATCTCCAAGATAACAATGTGCCTATTTTATTGATTTTCACATTACACCTGTACATTTCTAGTAAAATCTATCATGATACATGACCCACAGTCCGTTAATTACTATGGCATATGGGTAAATTAGACCGATGACACTTTTTCCAGAAAGCTCGGTGTGAATAATCACATAGAACATAAAATATTTATAAAACGTGTCCTAACTATTAGAGAGTATGGTAAGAAGGAGCGTTCGTCACACTTAATATTTTTATCCGGTTATTAATATTTGAGACTTTTTTCTTTATGTCTGATATATCATAATTTGAATATGAAGTATTAAATTGCTTTAGTATAAGGGTAAATTGCTCTCGTATTATCAACGATTTTTTTTATCTCAAAAATCAACAAATTTTATTTCAGAACTTTTGAGAAATATTAACATCTCGCCCCTACCAAGTATTAAATACGATATCATTTTTGCCGCATCTACTTTATATATGTATCTCAAATACAGTATTTGCCTCTGCCACTAACTATATACATTCTTATATCATATGTGGAATTGTGTAATCGTAAGCATAGAAGTAAACGACCCATGACATTAATTACACCCCTTCACCTGTTAAGGAATTTTTCAGTTCATCTTAAATTTAAGTTTTTTCCAGTTTAATTCAATTCAGGATCAATTCAGTTCAATCTAATTCATTTTAGTTCAGGTTTATGAAATAGATTCAGTCCAGTATATCATTAGAAAATTTGCATTTTCCAAATATATGGTTGTAATCAATTAGCTCCTGTAAACTGCAGTCTTAATCTTAGTAGTACTTTTCATAAGAAACTACTAGGAGCTGTATTTACCCTTTGTTCATTGCTACTCGTAGCTATAAATACCATACATGATTCTCCAATTGTAACAACAGAACCTAAATATTCACAACATTGGTTTTCTTGTGAGAAACAAACAATGCAATCCAACACAATTTTCACTTCACTCCATACTGAAAAAAGATGGGTAACACAGATGTCTCAAATCTTCTCCCAAGAACACATTTCCCAAATTGACCACAATGCCCCTCCATGCGTTCACAAGGTCCCTGAAACCTTAGCAGAAACAAAACCCGAAGCATACACCCCACGGCTTCTCGGGCTGGGTCCCTACCACCATCTCCGGCCCGAACTCTACAAGATGCAAAGGCTCAAACTTGCTGCCATAAAAACACTCCTAAACAGTGAACAACAACAAAATTTTCATCTTGTGGTCGAGGCTCTTACTCGAATGGAGCCTGTTCTTCGATCATGCTATGATCAGTACTTGGATCTTGATGCCTATACGCTTGCTTGGATCATCGCGATTGATTCTGTGTACTTGCTCCACTTTCTGGAAAATGATTCGTCGGAAGCGATGGCTGGAGATGTGTTGATGCTGGAGAACCAAATCCCTGTCATCTTGCTCAACGAGGTATCGAAAGTTCTTGAGATGTTTCCATCCGAATACTCCTCGTTCAAGAAATTCCGAAGGTTCTGTAAGAAACACTCACCCCTCGAGTTCAGCAAAGAGGTCCATATAATTGGAGATATCAATCAGACACATCTACTGCACCGTATGTATCATTTAATCGTGAACAACAGAGGTATCGTTCCTGTATATCCAACGCAACAATGTGCTGATACATCAGTAATCCAGATTATTACCGAGAGTGTGGAAGTGGCGGCTAGTTTCGGCATTCCAGGAGCCTCAATGATTCAACAGCATCTGTCGTTTATGGAGAAGATTCCCTGGGACAGGATTTTAGCCCTGTTTAAAACAGGGAATCCTGATGAACAGAACAAGTTAGTCGAGGAGATCGAGATCCCTTCAGTTTCGCAGCTGCATAAGATTGTTGGAATAGAGTTTGAGCTGACAGAGAGAGGAATCAGAGGCGTGACATTCGAGGAGGCGGAACGGAAATTTTATCTCCCTCTCATCAAAATGAGTTCAAACACTGAGATCATACTGAGGAATTTGGTGGCATTCGAGGCGGCATTTGTAACTCCTGGATCAGCCCTGGAGATGGCGGAGTACCTGGATTTGATGTGTGGAATTGTTGATACTACGAAGGATGTCGAGATTTTGAGGAATAAGGGAATAATAGGAGGCGATTTATCAGACGAGGAGATCGCTTGTGTCTTTAATGGTATTAGGAAGTCGACGGGTAGAGGAGAGAAAAGGAGTTCTAACATTGAGAAAGCTGTTGATGTAGTGAATGAAAAGTATGACACCACAATGAGGGTTAAAGCGCTTAGGTTCATCAAGAAGCATGTATATAGGTCGTGGAAGTTTCTTAGTTTTATTTCGACTGTTATGGTGTTGGTGCTGCTCACAGTTCAGGCGTTTTGCCAGGTTTATGGCTGCGGTTCGCGCTGGTTCCAGTGAAGAAGTTGTTCTGAATTCTAATAATCTCCAAGTTTTTTTAGTGTTCATGTGGAATGACTTTGTACTCTAGAATGTACTTGTGATGTGAAATAATGCATGGGCCATGGTGTACCCGATTTCTTTGACACTAGGGCAGGTTCACATTCTCAGAATCTCCTACCCCTGATTGTTGGAGTGGGCCTCAAAGTTGGTCCCACCACGAAACAGTGAGGGGCATGAGTGTTGCCCGGACCCGCTGTCAAATTTTCCGGTGTACCCATGACTACCAGGCTTTTTTCTAGTAAGATGTTGTTACCTGTTATTCTGAAAATGGAAGTTTGAGACTGAATTGAGATAAATCATTTCAAGACATCTATATAGTTAAGGCCATTCATATGTAAAGGGAAGTGACAATGTCCCCTGTCCAAAGCGACTCAACTCAATTCCAGTAAGCACCAATTGCCATGCTTATAACAACCTCAACAGCTCCGACTTAACATGTAATGAAAGCGTTAATAGATACAGTATGAGGAAATATTCGATATTCTTAATTCTGTTCTATGTAAAGCTAGAACATGAAAGAAGTCGCTTTTCACATACTTTGGAATATACCCCATTACAACATCGCAAGTATAACACGTCATAATTCTCATGTGAGCTGTGAATATATACCTGCTACTGTGGAAGCCAAACTTGCATCTACAGTTGTTTACACCAACAGCATATGCATTATGCTAGTACTAGTGCAGACCAAGAAAACTGTAATAAAAACTTGCTTTAGTGAATGGCTTAAATCCAATGCTTAATGCATCCTAAAAAAAGTAGAAAGATGCTTTATAGTTCATACTATAGCAGCATAGAGATGGTTCACATATATTCTAATTTAAGCAGTCATGAATATTATAACCCGCATTAGAAATAATCGAATGATTATTAACACCAGTTGTTAAAACTTGAGCTTGCTAGAACGTAAAATAGAACTGATGGAGAACATCCACGGAGAAAAGGAGAACTAAATTTCTTGTTAATGTGCCATGAGTGACTTAGTTGAACTACATGACAGGGTGATAGGCGCGAATAGATAAAACAGAAGGGTGTTTTGGGAAAAAGGTGACTTATTTGCAAAATTGGATAATGACCCCGTCGTATTCAACTAAAATTTCCCAAATCAGTGACAGAAAATTGAAATCGAAAATGGGAACCCTAAATCCCAAATCCGTGAATAACTGTTGATCCAGATTCCAAGATTCGAATTTGAAAGAATCCATCGCCAATACATTCTACTCCAGCTGGTATTCATGCGTTTACTTGGCGTGTGAAGTAAACAGTGAGCATTTTTGTTTTTCTTTTTAAAAGTCAAATCTATTCTGATCTACTCTTACTATTCTAACCATTACACCCTTCACCTCTTCACCTTTATCACTGCACCACCCTGAGCATTAGTTTTAATTTGGGTGTGATGACATTTTGTTTGTTTTCTTGTGATTTGATTTGATTCTAGTAGGGTGCAAATTCAATCGGCAATTTCAGCTACTAATTCGTGGTAACTGCAAAGCTCAGAAATTCGCTTTGCCTAAGCAGAACAAGTGGTTGGCATGCTGTTGTCGCGAGTAAGCGGAAATCGAAAGCTGATCAAGATGAAGAAACAAGGTTTCTGATTTCACCCTCTTTAGTGTTTCTTCATTTTGAAAGGCTTGCTGTTTTTTTTTTTTTTTTGGTGGATAGGTTTGCTGTTGAATCTCAGTTTGCTTCGATAAACCATTGATTTCTAGATAGGAAACAGAGGACCTTCTCTTTTGAGATTTCACTAATATTGAGATTGCAGAAAGTTGGGTGAACAATTTTTATTGAAACCAGTTGCTAATTTCATCAGTAAATGGATTTATTTCTCATCTGCTTTTGAATTTTCAGTTTGTCACTTGTTAATTGGGGGACAACAGAATGTACACTGTCAAACTCAAAACACTTATAGATGTGATTTCTTGAACTTAGCTAGCTACCGTAAGAGTGAAGCAATAATTTCTGTGTGATTTTTGAACTATGTGTTTACTTGACGCAGAAATTTGAGTGTGATAATATTGGAGCAATTCGTTTACTTGTAATAGTAATGTATTCATTCGGAATTCCAGAAACCGAAGTAGGTCTGTGGTTGTTTGTGGCTCTAGTAGTGTAGATAACATTTTCTGTTTTTTTTTTTGGAATGTTTCATATCAGATCCCATATCATTATAAATTAGAATAAATCCGAAGTAAGATTAAACTGATGGACATGGATATTTCATATTTGACAATGAAGGGATTATATTCTAACTTAAGAATCTGGACATTTGCAAAATAATACTTTGTCTTGAGTCAAGAAATTGTCTGGTTGACGCAAAATTCATGCATCTTCGGGGGCAAATCAATCTATTGCTAATAATTAAAATCTGGGAACAGCAAACTTGGACTTTGTCTTGAGTCAAGTCACTGCCCCAAAAGTCATGTGGTGTAGTTTTAAAGAGGCCAGTTCGCTAATATCTCATATAAAGACTATCCATCCAAGTAAGGCTCTGTTATTTTCAACTTAAGTTCAGATCCATTCAGATTTGGTTAGTTCAAATTTGTACTTCACTTCAGATCCATTAAGTTCAGTTCAGTTCCGAAATCCTCAGCAGAAAAGAACAGAGCCTAAAACACTACTGCATATATGCACAGCTCTATTCATCTCAACTTAATTTCAGTTGTGTTCAGTTCAGTTCTGTGTAGTACAAATTTATACCTGGATTCAGTTCAGTTCAGTTCAGAGAATTTTCGGTGGATTAAACGAAGTATTTGTGAATTGAACATAGGATAGGAAATTCTTTGGTTGCGTCAAAAGTCATGTGGTCTAGAATTTAAGAGGCCAGTTCTCTATTATCTTTCATACATCTATTGGTTTATTTATATGTAATGACCATTTGGGACTTGGGAATGGAGAGAGGCATTAAATATTGTTCTATAAATATGAAGATCATTGAAGATCAAGAGAAGCATCAAATATTTCTACATGTATATCACTACTACATAAAAAAAGTAAAAAACATCCATCAATTAAAATGGATACAAGAATTACTGTGATCTCAAAGTTAATGATCCTGTTTGTTTTGTTGTGCTTTGGAAATGATTTTTTACTTACTTGTTCAGGGGCAGATGTGCATGAAGAACAAGTGGCTATCTTGTGTAAAGAAAATGAGAAGGAAGCTCTTCTCACTCTCAAGCAAGGCCTTAAAATGATGAATGCCACCAATGATCATGGCACCAATCTGTCATCATGGGAAACAAGTGCTTCTAAGGACAACATGGATTGCTGCAATTGGGATGGTGTGACATGCAACAACAAGACCGGCCATGTAACTGGCCTCGAGCTTTCTTTATTGAGAGGTGAGATTTCGTCGGCCTTGCTTGAGTTGCGTAATTTAGATACATTGCACCTTGAAGGTAATGATTTCGGCAAGCATAGAATCCCTGAATTCATTGGTTCCCTCATAAATCTAGAACACCTTGACCTCAGCGAATGTAACTATTCAGGTGATGTTCCCTATCAGCTTGGAAACCTATCCAACTTGAGGGACCTTCATCTTTTTGGTAACGAACTAACATCCAATGACCTCACTTGGCTGTCTAATCTCACTCTAATATCTTCCCTCGTTTTGTTCGACAATCAATTAGGCGGACCAATTTCATGGTTGTCTAATCTCACTCTCTTATCTTATGCTGATTTGAGTTACAATCAATTTGAAGGACTATTTCCAGACCTTAAAGCACTGTCTTATTTGACCGAATTAAATCTCGAGAATAATAAGCTTACAGGTGAACTTCCAACAAGCATCGGCCAAATATCCAGCCTTAAGTATCTATATGTTTCTAACAATTCCTTAGAAGGCACCATCTCTGATGCTCATTTCACCAAACTCCATAAACTGAAATCTCTTCAGTTGTCTTTTAATTTACTATCTTTGAACTTCTCCCCTAATTGGATTCCTCCTTTTCAACTGGATGAAGCATTGTCTCTTGCACGTTGCATAATAGGTCCCCGCTTCCCGATATGGCTTCGAACTCAGACAAACATTGGTTATCTTGATCTCTCTCCTGCTAGTATATCAGACACACTCCCTAGTTGGTTCTAAGATGTGTCTCACCACACATTCTACTTAAACCTATCCAATAACCAAGTAACCAACTCAGTGGCTCCACTCACCACACTCCCATCGACGGTTGGCGGCTATACACATGGCACCTTAGACTAATGTAGAGCATCGGATGAGATTCCATCATGAACTTTTCACCGTTTACCTCGCTGACACTTCATGATGGAGTGACCAATCACAACACAAGAAGAGCAAACAGAAGGGAGCTTCTCAAAACTCCCCCCACCATAAAACTGATAGATTGGGTTTCCAGCATGACAAAAGTTTCTAAAGGTTGTGCTAAGTCAACCTCCACAAGCACCCAAACATAGTTCCCAAAGCAACGATCAAGAGACCGGGAGCTTCACCAATCTCCAAACCAGAGCTCTGAAGCTCCCGATGGGGAGCTTCCATGGGAAGCTCCGCCGGAGCTTTCATGGAAGCGCTTCTCTTCCATGTGGAAGAAGAAGGGATTTTTTTAAAATAGAATATTAAGTGTTTAATTTTAATTATAGTGTTTTTGAATTCTCAAAATTTGTTTAGTATTTCATTAGATTATTAAGGTCAGATTAATTCAGATCGCGACTCGTGTCTTTGGATATAATTTTGTCTTTTTTTCATAAAAATTTTAAAAAAAAAATGCGAGTCAAATACGTACATTGAGTATTCCGACTGCCAGATCATTGAATTTGCCGGAAAATTGACCGGAGTACTAAAATTGGATAGAGTGTTGAACTAGAGTACCAAAATTGGACACCACCACTCTCGAGTACCATTGCCAAAACTGGCAATGTCTTACCTTATAGTACCAAAAATAAATGTTACCATGATATACTGTAACTTTGGACAAATTGTCATATGCTATAAGATAATCATGCAACACATAAATTTGATCCATGCCTATATAGCAAATTAATAAAGGTGAATGAATCCGAAAAAGAAAAAAAATTCTGGATTATTAGCCCAGAAAGAAAGTGAGAGCTCATGTCTAGAATTTAGTAGGGCTTTTCTACGGACAGGCAGGCATTTCGCCCTGCCTGACGTCAGGCGTCCAATAGAAACGCGACACCTCATCTTAATTCGCCTTAAGGCGATTCAATTTTTTCACATTTATTATTTATTATGCATTAATATTAAAAAGATAAAAAATAAAAATAAATAACAAATAAAATTAATTTTCAATAAAAAAATAAAATAAAATAAGTAAAAATAAAATAAAATATTTTTATTTTGGCCCAGCCCGGTTTGAACCCGCGGGCCAGCCCGGACCAATCCGGGCCCGGAAACCGCCATATGGCCGAACCCGGGCCCGGAAACCGCCATCGGGCCGAGCCCGCGTCGTCAACGGGTGTGTGAGCCGGGGCTGCCCGGCCCGAATATATGGGCTGCATTTATTATTAATAAAAAATTAAATATATTCGTGGTTAGTGGAATTCGAACATGTGACCTACAGTTTACAAATCATGATACATACCAGTTGGACTAATAGCCCAATATGTTAAATAAATTCGAAATTAAGAATATAATATCTGACGATTGTTTGCACATAATATCCTTAATTGATCCATATTTAACCATATTTATAGAAATATGTACTTTTATATTGGTTTTTGTATATATTAAATGTGTAGTATTAATCTTTTATTTGTCAATACACTTATTATATTTCATATTTAAACGTGAATTTAATGAGTATTATGATAAATTGATTTTTTTTAAAAAAATAAATTCTACAATTAGTTTTTTGTTTATCAAAATAGAAAAAGCGTTGATCTCTGCAACATGGGCGCCCATGCAACATAAGAAGAATATAAAAAGCACTCTAGTTATTCAAATTATAAACTATTCAATATCTGAACAAGTATGACATACCATTAGACCTAGCAAAACGAATAGTCGGTCGGATTCGGATCGGATTGGATAAATTTGGATTGGTTTGTTCGGATCGAGTTTTGTTCGGATTTTATTCTGTTTTAGATCCCATCAGATTCGGATATCGTTCGGATTCACCTAGTTCGGATTCAGATTCAGATTAAAATGATTCGGATCAATTCGAATTTGGATTCAGATGATCAATTCGAATTTGGATTCAGATGATCAATTCGAATTCGGATCATTACAAGATCGGTTTAGTTTGAATGATTGTAGTTTCGGATGTTTTTCTGATAAAATCATTTCGGATGAAATCAATTCAGATTCAGATTTGGATCTAGTTCGGAAATGGATTATTTGGGTCCGAGTTATTTTTTGTGCTAACTGTAACACGGTTTCCAACAATTGGTTCCAAACACATAACCCCACAAGTCTAAAATAATAGAGAGCCCAAGATAGATGAATTCATATGCGTCAAACAAACAAATGGGAACATGTGTATGTGCACCTAGTCTAATGATTTCAGATTTTCAATTAGATTTAACTCCAGACACTTCATATCGGATTTACTTCGGATCGATTGCACTTCGGATCGGTTTTGTTCGGATGCAATTTTATTCGGATTACTTCGGATCAGATTCTTTCGGATTAATATATATTTCTGATCGGATTTGGATTGAATCAATTCGAATTTCAAATCAATTTCGGTTCTTGAATACTTCGGATTCAGATTCGGATCGGATTGCGGATCATGTTGTGATAGTTCAACCGTCCTTGTTCGGATTGAAATTCGGATTACTTCGGATCAAATTTCGGATTCAGATCAATATTGCCAGGTATACCATGACTTATGACATGCAACTCCAATAAATGCATTGTCGCGAACTATATAAATGAGAACTGGACCTTTTTTTAATGATATCAACGATGTTTAGACTCTAACACATACGAGAATAAACAGACCAAGCATTAGCGAAAACGTTCAGTCCATTCCTACTTATGGTCAACATACATATTGAATGAGTTTTAAACATACTCCCTCTATCCCACTATATGATACATTTTGACTTTATTTATACGATTAATATAATGTTTGCTCTGTATTTTTCAAACAAGAAGGATTGTTTGAACACAATAAATTCATTTAAATTCATTTTGACTTTAAGTTGTTTGCACCTTATCTAAATGTTTTTAATAAGATCACCAATGTTCTTGATTATATTTGTATATTGTTTCTTCGTCTTTCAAAATAGACCGTCTTTCGGGGACTCCCTGTAAAACATTTGTTTTTTTTTAACTATAAACATCATATTTTTTTTCTAAATATCAATCCGCCTTTTTGTAAGTTAAACGGAGACCATCTCTTGACATCGGTTGCTATACACATCATATTAACTATCTACATATATCGTGCTTGTGCAAAAAACCCGGTATTTTTCAGTATAATCTTAAGAAGTTGTAGGGGAAGTCTCTTGAGAAATCGTCTCTTTTTTGGGATGCAGGAACATTATAGAGACAACTAAGAACATCGATGGTCTAATTCAAAATATTGGTGGTTCAAGGTGTATTTTTCGTACTTTGTTGACAAAAAATTACATTTGCTAAATAATATAATTAACATTTTAACTATTTGTTTTTATTAAGAACCTCGGTCTATCTGTTTTAAACACAAAAGAAAGGATGTTAGCGTTGTTAACGAGTCGAGTCGAGCTGAGTTGAGCATTGATTTAACGTAATGCCCGACTCGTGTGTGCTCGTGAGCACTCGACCATTGATGCTCGTGAAAACTACTTGTAAGAGCAAAAAAAGCCCTCATTTGTTCGAAAATTTGCAACAATAAGGCAGTGTTGGTCCCTGAGAGCTAGATATAAAAGTCTAGGGAGGGGGGGAAGGGGGTCAACATACTTATAAAAACAATCGCAAGCTTAACAAAGCGAGAAACTGTT